>JABUQX010112111.1:0-26601 GCA_015478945.1 Trachelipus rathkii | reverse complement strand
AACATGTATGTCGTAAGTATATATATTATTTTATATAAACACTCAATAATACATACGTATAATTAAATACAGTTACTACTATTCTTCTGTATTTATTTAGGATAATATTACTAAGATAAAGAGATCCTTTTACTTAATATAGGAATTTACAATAATACGATAAACAAAGGAAAAATGTTCGCGTATGAAATCCTTACGTACCTTACCCTTCTACCCCCAGATATACGATAAGTTTAGCTTATGGTTGGGAAATAAAATAGCTTGTAGGCCCAAATAATAAATATTTATAGTAATACTAATTATTAATAATATATAGTATATATATATTAAATAATTATACAATATAGAAACATAGTCTCACTATATTTATTTATTGTAAAATTAGGAAAAATAATTAGCTTTATCATATATATTCGTGAATGATTTTTTTTTTTTTCTTAAAATCTCAGAATTAAAATATGAAATTATTTAAAATATTTTATAGCAAAAGGTGAAAAAGAATAATGTATTTTATTTTTAAAATAAAAATTGTTCAAGTTCAAGTATTTGCAAGAGCATTCTAGGAATTAAACACTTATTCTTAATACATTATGAGAATATTTCATTATATCATTTACGCATTTTCTTATGAGTCTCGTGGGCTTATTACTCTGGATTTGACTCGATTCTCGATTAAATCGGAAGTTTCGCTAGGCTTTCACTCATAAAGTGGACTTCTCTCAAGATAAAGAACTCTATGCGCACATAGAGGGAGGGCTAGAGAAACTAACTTCATTCATCTCTAGTAAAGTTAGATTTGTCATAATCTCACACTTGAACAAAATTCTAGTAATTATCAAATATTACACATTGTTGAAAATCCTTTTCCCAGTTATATTAGATTAGGGAGAAACGAATAACGACTTATTATATGATAATTATAAATAAAATATTTATATTAAACATATATTTATCAATACAAACATTATTTATATATATAAAAAAATATATATATAATTAATGTATTATTATATTATATATATATAATATTTATATAGTATATATAATTATTAATTATATATATAATATATATTATTATTCATATTAATATATATATATATAAGTATAATTAATGTTAATATATATTAGTATAATTAATATATATATATATACATATATTATATATATATTAATCATTATTAATATAATATAATATATTTATATAATATATATATATATATATTATTGTCGAGTACTTAAATTTAGATTGGTCCAATATTTATTATCGAGGCACTAGAATTCCTAAAATTAGGGTTAAGTATAATGGCAACGGCTCTTATGTTCAGTATAAGTTGAATACTTATACCGTACGGTTCTTAGGTGATCCTTCCCTTTAAGTACGCCTATTAATATAAAGATTTGGGCTAAAGTTATACACTGGATTATTTACATAAACGTGGTGATTAACTTAACAAAAACTTATTATATACTCATGAAACTAGGTAGGGTCTAAACAAGGCTAACCTTATTATATCGATTAGCCGTAGGTAATATATATACCTAATATACATTGGGATCGTCGTCACAAAACGTTGATCACTTATAACCTATAAGATGGTCTGCGCTTGATCATATATATATATATATATATATAATTTAATATATATAATATTAGTATAGTATATAGTTATATGTACTATATTCATTTTATTATATTTTTATATATTAAAATATATATATACTTTAATCAACATAAATTACTAGATATATTTATATTATTATATATATAACTGACTTAGAAAAAAGTTGTAGTTCATCCTATTCACATTTCAATATTTAATCACTTATTTTATTTTACGGGTTACGAAAACTTTATTACCAACTCTAAAAAGTAATCTTTACTACTTTGGTGATTTTGAGATAAGAGTATGATAAAAACTATTAACATGTATTTAAGTTATATAAAATTAAATTACGTTAAAATGTGTCAAAATATTTTTATATACTGTATGAAACACTCCTGAGGAGAGTTACCAACAAAAATAAAATATATTTAATTTAAAATATTTTCTGTCTACTCACTACAATTATATTATACTTTAGTAGAGTAATAGATAAGAGAGGTTGGTTAAAAATTTTTAGCTTTGATGGTTTGAAGTTTAACGTTATACTTTAGCTTCTATTCATGTGTAGTTGTCCACATTGTGTAGTGTATTTGTAAATTTAAATAATTACACTCGTTTGTTATATATACCTTATAACTAATTGACACTCAATCATTTCGCAACTCATTTAGAAATTTATACTTACAATACCTAATCATTATATCACATTTAAGTATTATTACTGTCACATCAGTCATTGAACTTATGCGTATTGATATTTTACGTCCATCCATATGTGATATTCGTCATCGCGGTCCTCATTTGGAGCCAGTTCTGGGAAGAGTTAAGATCCATTCCCAATTATCTCACTCTAATTTCTTTAGAGGACTATTCCTGCAGGTCTGCGGTCTAATATCCAATAAGATTCTCTCATAACGTGATTGTGACCTGTTATTTTTATATTACTATGGTAATTTTTGCTGTATATATACTCAAATAATAAATTTTATCTCGTTTTATAGGTTGAATATATTATCGGAATTAATCGAAATTATCTATCGCAATTATTCGTCAGTAAATATTATAATTAATTATAGATACGGGGAAAAAGGGGCCAATCATATAAGGCGGGTAATCCATAAAAACGGATAGAATTAGGCTGATATAAATTTTCAGAGGCGTTTATTATTTTATAATATTTTTTTCTTTAAAAGATATAATAATTATATTAATGATACAGATCTGTAAGAATAATTTGAGATAATTATTTGACATATAACCAATTATTATTATTTACATTAATTTTATAGTTATTTAAACGGTATTCATGGGTATAAGTATTGAACTAAAATTACCAATTGCAATATATATATATTATATATTAATATATTATAATATTTCCTTTTAATATATATGTGTTATATAAGGATATATTATATTATATATATATATTTTATACTTTTATAATAATTTAATTATATATAGTTATATATATTAATATATAAAATTATATTAATAAATATAATACTATTATATATTAATTATGATATCGGCAGACTTGCGCCTGGACTACAATGAATTATATATTATACTTAAAAGTGGAGATCCTGTGCTACCCATTTTTATATTTGAGCAAAACATTCTTGCGAGTTAAATTATCTCCAAACTTTGATATGCTTAGCCTATTTGGCAAATGTTTTAAAAGTTATACTATAATATATAATATACTTATTATATATGCAATAATACATCAATATATTATTAATAATAACGTATATATATATATAATATATATTGATATAAATGATATATATTTTAAGCTTATAATATATTATAATAATTAATATATATTTATAATATATTTATATATATATATATTTATATATTATATATATATTCTTACCATATATTACTCCATATATATATATATATATATTATATATAATTATATATAAGTATATAATTAAGATAATATAGATATATCATTAATATATTCATCCATATATATCATAAATATATCTGCAATATATATGATTTTTATTTAAAAGACTTAGTTCCGAATAAAATAATATTATATATAGTAGTATTAATAATATATTATATTAATATATATAATTAATATTAATATTATATTAAATTATCACTTATATATATTTATATTGATATATAATATATAAATTATATATTTATACTAGATATATCTATTTATATATATTTTATTATATACTGTGTATATATTGAGTATACTATATTATATATATATATATTATTATAAATATATGCCATGTTAAATAATATTTTTGAGATACACACTCAACTTAAACTTTATGGATTATGGTTTACATATTTTATATTCCTTAAGAAGAAAGGAGAGAGAGGTAGAAGTAGAGTAAGCGAGAGAGAAGAAGAGATGAGAAATAAGAAGAGAGTAGAAGGAGTAGAGTAGAGGAGATAAGTGAAGAGAGATGAGAGAGAGAGAGAGAGAGAGAGAGAGATGAGATGAGATGAAGATATAAGAGAGAGAGAGAGAGTGGAGACTTTAATCTAAATAGATTTATGATGGAGGTCGTCAGTCTATAACCGTAATTTTTATATCTCATGAAAACGAAAAGAGCATATTTTAAAATATAAAATTAGAATTCAATATAACAATTTTATATTAATAAAAATGATTATGTACAAATTAATAGTGTTTTAAACACACATCACACTCATTCAGTAATTAATAAGCCTTGTAATAATTTAGTAATTTATAAACCAGAAGAAGTGAATGAATATTGAGCAGACGAACTTAGAGGAGGTCGAACATAAGAATAAAAAATTCTAAAAGTTTAATCACGATAAATTAATTGAATATAATTTTACTCCTAACAACGTTATAAGTAAAATAAGAAACTAAAGAAAATAAATTAAATAAAAGTTTTATCTTTTTTTGTATCTGACTTTTTCCTTAAGAATTGTGAATTACCTATACCTGAAGTACGTTTCGTTTTAAAATTTATATCAATCCTAATACAAAGTGTTTAATAAATATAAATAATACTTTTGATCACTACAGTTAAACCGTTAAAATCCTGTAATAAGTATTTTGCAACTTCAGCAATAATTAAGTAGCAAATATATTATTATTATTTATTATTTATTACATTATTATTATATTATAATTATATATAATTTTATTATATTATACTTATTATATTATTTATTTTATTATTTATTATTATTATTTATTATTATTATTTATTTAATATTAATTATTATTATTATTAATTCTTATTACATATATATTAATTATATTATTTAAATTTATTTATATAATATATTATATATTTATTATTATTAATTTAATTATTCAATAATAGTAGTTACAGTAGTAGTAGAGCAGCAGCATAGAGTATTAAGTTAAAGTTATATGATAGTAGTGTAGTTAAGTGTATATGATATAGTAGTGTAGTAGATTATGATAGTAAGTATACTTATATAAGTAGTTACTACGTTAAGCTTAAAAGTGTTTATAAGTTTTTATAAAAAATAGTAGTATAATAACATAGTATAGTATATTATAGTAAAGTATATATATATCATAAGAGTAAGTTAGTTAAGTTATATAATTATGTTGTACTAGTGATGGAATAATTGTGAGGTGTAAGTTTTTTTTTCATAGTAGCAATATAGGTTTATATAATTTATAAGTATTTATAATATATTATCTAGTAGTTAAAGTAGTAATTGTATTAGGCAGCATAGTGTTATTTAGTCCAGTCTCACATATTGGAGGCTCAGTCAGTCATTCAGGGGGGTGCTGAAGTAAAATGGCTCCACAAAAAATTATAAACTGGAAATCAAGGTTGGATATATACTAGTTAGCCAAAGGAGTTCTATAAAGGTTTGGATCTGAGCATTTGGAGGAGGTAAGGGGAAGTAAATAGGAGAGTACGGAGTCGGAGTACAGAGGAACCCCGGGGGGTCCCGCCTGAGGGAAGGGGGGGTACGCCGTGAAAATAAAAAGAAGAATTGAAACGAATATATTAAATACAACCTAATAATTGATTTAAAATGAATAAATAGAGTAGAAATAGAGAGGGATTCGTAAGTTCAAGAGGAATGGAAAAGAGAATTGGAGAAGGAGTAACTGAGTTTCAAAAGTAACGATCAGAAAAAAGTCCTAAATCTTAAAATCAGTTGTTTAACAATAGTTTATAAAATTACAATAATCCTGAACACATGTAGTAAGAATTAAGAGTAATAATGTTTTAAACTAATGAAATAATATTATTGTGATTAGAAATAAAAAGATATTAGTTTAACCTTCGAAAAAGTTTGATCAAATGTTGTTTTCGAATACTTAAATTAAATTTTCAAAATTACAAAAGCTTACATCACTATTTTCAAAAATTTTCTCACTATTTTCAAAAATTTCTCACATTTATAGCACAATATATAATAAGCTCAAGTAACTAATAAGGTAATTAATAATAATAATAATAGAGGTAGATTTACTTGTAGTAAAATATTTTATTCACGCTCTGTGTATGTACAACAATAACATCATATACAAAAATAGTATCATAGTGTAAGCAATTTACCAAAGTAGTTACATACCACATTTGTCTAAAATTTGGTTCATTGGCATAGACAATACTGTATAGTATAAATTTTGATTGTATATGTAAATTGATAACATTATGTTATGTTAATTTGAGGATTTAGTTGTATCCCTACACACTTAATTTTTAGGTTAGGTTAACGAGGAGTTGCTTAACTACACTTATTTTTGATAAAATATTTTAAAACACTACTTTAAATTAAATAGTCTCAAATAAACCTACTATCTATTTATTATAGAACTAGAATTTTAATCATTATAATTGATACTCACAATAATTACTGTATAATAATAAGTAAGATTATAATTTAACCAGGAGACTAAATATTATTTCGTAGTAACGATTAAACTACTGGAGTTATAAGTTTTAAAAAAAATTAGTCACTTAAAAAAATTAATTAAAAATACTAAATTGTATTATGAATTAATTTTACAAATATAGTTAAAATTTTACTAAATAAATCCATATTTCATATGATGTATTTTAATATTAATATATATATTATTATATATATATTATATATATTACTTATATATAATATTAAATATTTATACATATATATTAATATTATATAGATTTATTATTTTATATGTATATATAATAAAAAAAAATATATTAAAATATTCTAAATAATGTTATACACATATTTGAGAGTGATATTTTTATTGTACTATTCTTTTCCTTTTTACTCATCCAGCCTCTACCCACTTACAGATCCATCCATAGGTAGGCTGAGGGTCATGGGTGCGCAATTAATATTGCTAACAGATAGAATAAGAAGGAGAACATGACCCTTAGTAGAATAAAGAAAAGCCCTTCCAACTTATACATTCGCCTTATACCCTTATTTCACGAGAGCCTCGATTGGCGTTCAAAATACACCCCTAAGAGTTTCGTCAGTTCCATTGTACGACATTTATTATTTACCTATATCCAACACTTAGCGGCTAATTCGGTTATCGTTCTTACACTACGTGTCTAAATTGAACAGTTCATCTTTCCTCTGAGACTATTTATACCCAACATTGACCTAGTATCCTCACTCTCACTCAAAACCCAATTAACATTATTCTCCTATTACTTTTATATTTTATCCCCATTATTTACCTCTCACCTCACTTGGAACAAATAAAACTGCTTAAACCTTCCTTATCATTCAAACAACTACAATTATTGACGTGAATTTGACCATATCTTATTTTCTTCGGTCCCTACCCATACCTATCTCTTATATTCAACCGACACAACTCACCAAATTATTATTCAATCCTTAACCTAATCAACTACCTCTACAATCCTCTTATAAATTACTAAATTTGACTCGACACTAATTACACTCATTTAAATTCTTTCATATTACTTCTTTTCGTATCAATAAATTTTACAACCGGCAGTTTTATGGTTCCGCTTGTTTAACAAAAACTGATCACTCACTTAATACGTCGTTGTACTTTGCAATGCCCAGTAATTTTCTCTACACTAATTATTTAGGAATGTATTTGCATCATTAACATATATCTCATCTACACACTAACACATCCGCTAAGTAAATTTATTCATCACAATTTACCACCGCTCAGTACCTCGCTCATCTATAAACTCTTTATTATCAATCATCTAAAGTTTCATCCTTTCAAGCTACTCATAAACACTATTAATTATTGACGCTAACCGAATTATTGAGCAGCATTATTCCATTTGTACAAAACTTACTAAATCATTACTCTCAAGATCACTTTTAGTTTTCTTAACGCTTGCATTAAATAAAGATTTAATTTGCATTTATATATAATAACCCATTACATATCCCATCTCACCTACCATTCACGCATATAATAAACTATCTCAACTTGAGTCATTAATACTCACTCAGATACATCCATACACCTATTTCCACTTTACTCGTTCACAACACTCATATATATAACTATTCAATATTTATAATTCAGATTATACTATTAATGTATCCAGTAAGGTTTGTAACTACCTATGCTACAACAATTTTGATTTCACACTTATGCGTGCTCTCCTCCCTCGCCTGCACCATCACTTTGCTACTTATCTTACATTTGCTTTCAAATGTAACAATTATTTTGAAAACTACCACATTTTCTTTACCCAAATCTCAATTTACTTTAAATCAGAATTTATTCACGTTCGCATCACAATTAACATAAAATCAAATGCATAAAATTAAGAGTTAAGGTAAACCCTATTCTAACCTCTTTCATAGAAACCTTATAGTTACTAATATCAATAATTCTAAAATAACCTTCACCTACAATTATATTTCTCAATAATCCTATAACTACCGTATTAATAACTCACCTTACCTTATATAATAATCTTCATCATATCTACCAATATATATAATTTATATATATATATATTAGTATATATACATAAGTATTATCATATATATATATTAATATTATATATTTAATATATATATTTATATATAATTAATATATTATAATATAATATATATATTTAATAATGATAATAGTATATGTTATATATATATATATTATATTATATTACTATTAATATATTTAACATAGGAATTTATATAATATTACTATAACACTATATATTATATATATATATTATTTAAATATTATATATATAATATTAATAATATTATATAATTATTATATATATATTTAATAATATATATATATTATATTATATATTTATATAGTCATTATATATTAAATAATTTATATATATATTTTATTATAGTATATATAAATATTATATATATTATTACATATATATATATATATATTTATATTAATATATATATATTATTAATAATAATATATAAATATTATATATATTAAAATATTAATTAATATATATATATTAAATATATATATATATAAGTAGTTATATTAATATTTATAATATATTAATATATATTATTAATTATATAATATTATAATATAGTATATTAATACTTATATATATTAATAATATATATATATTTATTATAATTATATTTATATTAATACTACTATATTATTAATATAGTCAGTAATATATATTATTATGTATGATTATATATTATTAATAATTATTTATATATACTATATATTATATATATATATATATATATTTAATATATTAATATATATATAATTTTATATATATATTATACTATTATATTAATAACTTATATAGTAATATATATATATATATATATATATATATAATTAGTTATATATGGAATTTGCACATAGTACTATCTTAGAAAGACATAAACTTAATCAAATTACAATACGCGTCACTCCACTATTAAATATTAAGATCATTCACATTCTCGCACCTTAAAATTACTTTAGGTCTATAAATGCTACTCAAGTTTCACTCTCATAAACACCGTAATAAGATAAACATATGAGTGTATATTAATAACCATTCAAGGTAAGAATCAAAAAAAAGTCTTAATTCCTTGGGAAGAGGCCGGGAACCTGACACTCTGCTCCCTGTGCGATATTGATAATTCAGGTGGTGCAACCTATTACTTGGGCGTTACCAAACCAGAGCAAAAGGCTTCCCTTTATCTCAGTGTGTAATTAATCAACATAACCCCTCGCCTTCTTTGACCTCTCTTTCCTCAGCACTATTCCCTCCCTCTTCAAATCTACAGCTTTTTAAGTTGGAGCTTCTTATTAATATACTATAGTTAATATAAATGTATAGATATATATATTATATTGGCTAATTATTCTATTCCAGCTCACTACTTATGTTTAGCTTCACGATTGATGAAATTTGATCTCATACACATTCTATATATTAATTTATATATACCTAACTTCTAAACATGGACCTTAGTATATTCACTTTCTATTAACGAATCAGCCAACCTCAGTAAAGCACTATCGACTAATTCTTCCAATAATAATATCACAAAATATATTTATAATATACGTAAAATAGTTTTCTAGTATCCTATTAACATTCAGCTTTCATTCTATAAAAATTTTATGTCACTATTTAGTTACGGTTAACAAGAATAGCGGCAAGCTGCGACATTTAGCATTTAAAAAGAGCATAGATTTTATATTTCTGATTCAAGCTTAAAAGTGAATAATGTACTCTATTTCACATGAATTAACTCTTTCATAAAAAAGTACATATTCTAGATAATGAATAATCAATGCATCACATAATGTCCACATATAATAGATATAATAATACACTGACATTATCTGCATTAGCATATATAAAACTCACACAACTTTCACAATTAAATTAATCATCTAAATAATATCACGAATAATAAAATAAGACTGCAAAAAGTAGCAATAGTGATAGTTACTATATAACAATGTGTAATTCGGAATATTCAATAGTATTAATTACAATCTAGCAAATACAAAACCTGATACTGATTTACACCACGCAATTCACTCTTAAAATAATCTCATGTGACTATACAACGTAATACAAGGAATCTTCAATAGTGATTAACTACAATCTAGTAAATAAATAATAATACTTTCATGTCACCTAATAAAAAAGATCTTACTTCTTAATCAAATACACTCGATACTCTAAAAATAAAATCACATCCTCAATAACATTCTTCCAAATTTAACATTATAATCATAATTTCAATATTATCATATATATAAACATCAACTGCATAATAATTTATTAATATTAATTAAATGCAAATATTATTTACTTAGAAATGATCCATTCATTCTCCGCACATCGTCAATACATCCTCACGTCATAATCTCATCTGTATACTAATATATGCACTGAAATAAACAATCTAATTTCCACTTTTATATAATATAATACTACCTCTTATATTTAATAGATTTACCTTAAATTATAGTTATTTATTCCCTACTTTCTTTCATACACCTTCGTACTTCCTTCCTGAACAGCTTCCTGTTCGCTTGTAGGTCATTCATTTCCTTGCCTCGTTCCAAACTGTTTCATAAATAATAATAATAAAATATTAATAGATTAATTTAAATAGATATTAATAATTAATTATACTTTTTCACCAATTTAATTTAAATATATTAAATAATTTATAATATTTGTTATGGGGATTTTTTATGGCACCATTCACTAGGTTTAAATATTTTAATATTTTATTTTTTAAATTATTTTAATAATTAAATTTAATTTATTTAAGTACTTATTTATTATATAGTATTGATATAAATATATATATAATATATATTATATATATAAGGTATATATATAGTATAGTATATATATATATATATATATTATATATATAACTATATAATATAAACTTAATTAACCTTTAAATATATTCAGTCACTTTTACTTTACACAGAGAATTTATTTCATTAGTAAATTAAAACTGTTAAAACAACAAAAGGATAGGGGGGGAGAAAAACCTTTTGGAGGAGAGGCTTTTCTGTCCTTTCAGGACTTTATTCAATCAAAGGTGTCACACGCAATAACTTCTTAATATATGAATGAATGATCATTGACTGGGTAAAGTTGAATTTGTTGGTTGTCTGTCTTTGAGATTTTTTTCAAAAGATTTTCCATTTCTTCTTATCGTGTGAAAATATATTATTAAGGATGGGATCAAATCTTTATTTCACCCTCTATTAAACCTTCATATGTTGCGTGGCTTAGTATTGTAGATTCAACATGCTTTCCTATTAATTTTTCGTTTTGAAATAAAAACTTGCTTATTTTTGTATGTATGATTTCATTTAATTATTTTTGTTAATATGATGATTGAGATCTCTCTATGTTTGACGAGGGCCGAGTTTAGGGTACCCTTTTGTAAGTCCAATTCAACCATGCTGACTTATTCTGCCTTCCCTTTTACATCCAACATAACCCCTTTCTAAAGGATTTCAGAGGAAAAAAACGACTATAATATACCGACTCTTGATGAAGCTTTGGTACTGGGGAAAGCATAAGTCCTTAATAATGTGTGCATCCTGTGAAGAAAATTACGAATTTTAAAGACACTCTTGGCAACCAAAAAAATTGTTTAGAAGAACTCCACGCACTGGGCTCTACCCATATTCCGGGGAGTTTTACAGCATCAAGTGCTCCTCTTGTTCCGGGATTTTTATTGATAGGGGAATCAAGTTGATCGGTGAAAAAAGGAGAATAAGTCAGCATGGTTATGACACAAAAAGGGTACCCTAGAACTCAGCCCTCGCCAAAACATAGGAGAACATTCTTATCTTTCTTATCAAAACTGAAACAAACCTCTGAAATGAATCCATAAAAATAGCAATATTTTCAAACGAAAATTAATGGAAAGCATGATGCTTTAGCAGTAAAATCTTCAACATATGAATTTGATACAGCTCAAAGGAATCTTGAATCCAGCCTTAACAATGAACTTGTGAACTGATGAATAATGCTTAAATCATTTTGAAAAATCTCTTAGCAGTCAACGAAGGACTTCAAACTTTACCCAGTCGATGATGCATTCATGATAGTTAAAGAAGTTATTGCGTGTGACACCTTGATTGAATAAAGTCCAGAAAGTACAGAAAGGCCTCTCCTCCAAAAGGTTTTTCTCCCCTCCTGCCTTTGGTTGGTTTAACGTTTTTAAATCTCTAATGAAAATAAATTTATGTGTTTAGCAGATATATATATACAATATATACTATATAATATAGTATATATTACTTATTATATAGTTATATATATCTAGTAGTTATATATATATATATATATATAATAATATATATATATCGTAGTAGCTATATATATATATACTAGTATATATATATATAGTATATATATATGGTAACACATATCCAATAACTTACGATTAGGGTATCGACAACAGAACAGTTTTATTATAATTACAAAAAATCTAATGGCATTCACTCTCATGCTTCTTTCTAGCAAAGCAAGGTTAATGCTGAATTTTTGAAACATTTCACGTAAGCGAAGGATAACCATGCGCAACGTCTAAATCCCTTGGTTAAAAAATAACATGTAACTTAATTCCCTGACCAAAGAACCTACTGCTATAGTGGGAATGAAGACCCCTAATTGTCATGACGAATAGGGAGATTCAGTGGCTAAAATCACTTAATTTTTCTGATATATATTATAATTAGTATATATATATATTATATGATTATTATTATAGTATATATATATATATATTATATTATAACTGTACTATATTATATATATATATCTAACCTATATCTATATATACTATATATGTATATATATATATATATTATATTATATCGTATAATATAATTGATATAGTTAAGTATATATATAATAATTATTATATACTATATATATATATTAGTATAGTATATATCATATATAATATAAGTATATATATATAGTATATATCAGATATATATATATATAAGTTAATATATATATATAGTAATATAATATATATATATATATATATATATACTATATATATAGTATAGTATACCGTATATATATATATATATATATGTATATATATATATATATATAATATATATAGTATGTATATATATATATATATATATATATATATATTCTAGTATATTCCATATATATGTGTGTGTGTGTGTGTGTGTGTGTGTGTTGTGTGTGTGTGTGTGCCTGTGAGTGTGGGGGGGGGGGGGAATTGAAATATATTTAAAAATTTGGGAAAGGAAAAAATGTTAAAATTTTCAACATTTTCAATTTTCTTCAGAAAAAAATTCTCCAAAAACAGACAAACCAATAACATTTTTTTCTTTTTCTCCTCTTTCGATATTATTTGTGGTGGATTATTCCAAATTTTTACTTACAACATCTCTGTGTGGTAAATATATTTTGATATATTGGGAGTTGGTACTCAAAAGTTTGGTACTAGAAGGCAAATGGTTTGAGACAAAATAAATAACCAAAAAAAAAAAAAAAAATGCTCGAAATTGAAGTTTAAGAACTCGCAAGGTAATGTCTTTTGCCATTTATATCATATTGATCAATTGATCGAACAAAAATTAATGAAATTATCTCTCTAAATTTCATATTCGTAAATTTCTCTAAAATTTCCATTGGAAATCAAAACCTTTCCCTTGTGGCTAACTTTTCTTAGCACGTATTTTAGTGGTACGATGTAATCATGTGATGACTGTTTACATTTTAAATCATAACTAATACTATAATAACCATAAAAACATGTATTAAGTAATTGTAATGTGATGATTGTTTACATTTTAAAGCATAACTAATACTATAATAACCATAAAAACATTTAAGTAATTTCTCCATTGTAATATATGAAAATAATAAATTTTATATTACTTTTGTAAGATTGTATCTCTTAAACCACTGGAGTCTATAATTACCCATAAAAACAAGTATTGTAATATATGAAAATAATAACTTTTATATTGCTTTTGTAAGGTTGTATCCCTTAAACTACTGGAGTCTATAATTACCCATATAAACATGTATTAAGTAATTTCTTCATTGTAATATATGAAAATTATAAATTTTATATTACTTTTGTAGGGTTGTATCTCTTAAATAACTGGGGTCTGTAATTACCCATAAAAAGTTGTATTAAGTAATTACTCCATTGTAAAATTTGAAAATAATACATTTTATATTACTTTTGTAAGGTTGTATCCCTTGAGCCAATGGAATCTAGTACTCATTATTTCAAATGGAGTTACTTATAGTAAAATACTATCAATGTGTGTAAATTTCGGGTTTTTATATATTTGTTCACCAGAGATATTGAACTCTAAATTTGGCAATTTTTTAGAAAAGTTATTTGTGAACACTTTGTACAAAAAAAAGTGTACAACATTTAAAGTTCAAATTTTTTTGATTAAACCATAGCTAAAACTTCTCACAAAACTTCAAACATTAGATAAATTATCTTCTCCCTCTAAAAAATTACCCCAAAAATGACATTTTCGGTTATTTTGAAACAACAATTTTGATATAAAATTATGCTGAAGGGATATTTTTAGAACCAAAGTTAAATTACTTAAATTGTACCTTTCAATGTCCTTAACACCACATTATTTGAGAATTGGTCCTAAGAATTACCAGAACTGAGATAATTAAGTTCAAGCTTACCTCTAGAAATATCAGAAAATGTGCTACTCAGTACCCAGAGGTACAAAAATGACCACGTTGTTGAAAGTGTGAAAAAAAAATTTTTTTTGTTGCTTTGAAATGTGAAGAAAAGGTGACTAGCTGAAATAGTAATATAGGTAAATACAAAATTTTGTTATGAGAAACGAAATTTATTATTTCAAAAAAAAAAAAAAAAAAAAAAAAAAAGGAATTGTTTAAGGAAAAAAAAAAAAAAAAAAAAAAAGGAGAGAAGTAGTTAAGCTCGCGTATAGATAGAGATTAACCAATAAAATTTCACCTATAGATTGCCAAATGACAATTTAGCTAATTACTAATGTCGAAATTTTTCATCACAAAAAATTTAATTGACATTTTAAAATCGCAGCGATGTCAGATGCTGGGGGTTGATGGATTACAGGGATAGTCAGTCCTCCGTGGGCCGGGGTGGACTACGCTTTTATCCGTCTCCCCCTCTCCCCCGGAACTCCTAAAACCACGCTTAAAGCCCCCTAGTTCCTGTATACGTCTCCAATTTTAATTTACCATGAGTTTTTAGAAAAAAAAAAAAAAGAAAAGCACCCTTCTACTATCCAGATATGCCGAAATCTCAACATATAAGGTTATCAGTTGGCAAAATATAAATTACTTTGGAAATGGTGGAACAACCAGTGTTGGACCACTTCATTTGGTATTGACCCAGATATATATATATATATATTATAATAATATAAATATATATAGTATATATACATATATATATTATATATATAATTAGTATATATAAATATACTCATATTAATATAATACTATATAATATACTATATAGATATATAACCTATTATATATATATTATATATATATTATATATAAATATATATATAAACGTAATACTAATATATATATTATATATACTAAATATAGTATATAAATATAATATAAACTATATATATATATATATATAATTATTATATAATATATAATATATAATTAAATATAATATATTATATAATATATATAAATATATATAATAATAATATATTATTAATATATATATATTTATATAAATAATATATTATATAATATATTATTAATATATATATATATATATATATATTATATATATATTATATACTTATAATATATATAATTTGATTGTATTTCAGAAAATATGTTTTCATTTAAAGTACTTTTTATTACTTATTAATTATATAATATTAACAAGAAAATTTTTTTTTGAAACAGTTCGGTCAAAACAGACAAAAAACCACCATGGTGAAACCAAACATCGATGATAATTAATATAGAATATATATTAATACTATATATATAGTATATTATATATATTATAAATATACTATATATATTATATATATGCTATTATATATATAATATAGATATATATACTATATAATATAATATATATAATATATCTAGTGGCGGCTAGTGGTCAAAATTCTTGAGTATATAAATCAAATATATAATATATATAATGATATATATATATAATATAGTATATATTATATTAATATAATATATATATAAATATATATATATATATATATATACTATATATATATATATATAATATGACAAGCAACGATTCCTCTCATCTCATCTAGACCCAAAAGAACGATATAAAATCAAGAAAACCAGTATACTACACCTCCAACCAGCAGATAAGCCACAAATATATTAGTATAATCAGGGATGCGCACATCCTCCTCTAGGTATGATTATTTACATGATATTGTTTTATAAAAAAAACTCCAGATTCCTAACTCTAAGTGATTCTTTCCATTAGCACTGATGTTTATATTCTCATATATTTATGTTCATTATTCGTAATCGGTGCAGCGCAGCTATAAGTAAATTTATGTACTAACTTGCCATAGGTGTAAGTCTACTTTCGCCTAGACAGTACGAGATCTCACAAGAAAATCAGAAATCATAGACAAAATCTCGAAAAAAATCACAAGACTGACTCTGTAGGTTTGTGTTAAAAAAATCAAAAAAAAAAATCACCAAAATTGCGCTACTCTACCTTTCAAAAGATATAGGGTTAATCAAGATATTAATAAATTGTATATATCGGATAAAAACAAATAATATAGATATTTTTATATATCGTCATAACGGAACTAAGTTTAATTATATAACATAGTTTTATATTATGTAAATAATATATATAGTATATAATATTATATATATATATATTTTATACTATCTCATTATATATATAAGTTAATATATATATATATATGAAAATTCATATTTTTTATTTTAAAACTTACAGCTCAATTTTATTATTAACAACACACAAAATCAGTAACAAATTAATATATTTATAAATTAATATGGACAAAAGCGATCATTGTTATCTAAATCCACTCCACACAGAAACATCCGCCGATTAATAACCCTGAAAAGTAAAATACTACTGATCTTGCGAGTCAATTTTAGCAGTGTAGCCTAGTAGGACAGTCAGGACTCTAAAAGCGTGTCTGGCGATATATGATTGAAAAAAATTAAATCATAAATATCTTTATATTAAGGATATGAAGAAAATTAACTCAGGTATAAGGTGATGATCAATCAGTTAGCATAAATTATTAATTATTTAATTATTATTTATTATCATTATTAACATATATTATTATTAAATTTCTTTGTAATAAAAATTTAAATTGGGATTACTTTTTTATAATAAAAATTACTACTACTGAGATCGCAGCATATATTGAAGTGATGCACCATTCTTTGAAGAAAAAAGAACTTATTTTTTTTACTCAGTGAAATAAGAGTTGCCTGGCTTCGAGCCACATTTTTTCGACTCTTAAAAACTGAATCTCAGTATAACTTAGTCGAGGTTCTTCATATTCATATCTGGGAGCCTACGAACTGAGATACATGAGTAGTTATAATATAATTATTAGTAATAAATTTATAATATACTTATAATATACATATATAAATAATTATCAATAATTGAGAGTACAATGCATACCATAGTGTTAAGATATATAGATTGATTCATTAATTGATATCCGCTATCGACCAACGCATAGCTGTTCTGTTGACAACAAGAGATCGGTACCCGTATCTTCGCAGATGATATCATAAGATCTTGCACGTAACTTAAACCATCAAGTGCAGACACTACTTTAATATAAGGACGAGAGAGCTGTATACTGCGAATACATAGTTATACTATAGGGTATAGCCTGTATGCTTACTTAATAGCTTATATTATCATAGAAATAATATATACAAAATACGTGTCAAGACATTTTAATATATTTTTTTCGATACCACTACTTGCAAAGTAAGCGTGCCTAGCCCGCAGCCTATCTAAAAAAGCCGATCTCGCAGCGTGAAGCTACCACCTGTCTGAAAATGGTACACAAACATATTGAATTATTAACGAACTAGTATTCACGGAAAAATAAACCGAATGTTTTCTAGATACGGCACCTAGTCAGCCCATATACGGAACACATATAATCATGCGCTCAAACAGACATTGAAATACGGATGGGATAAGATAGAAGCCACTATTAATACGCATTGAGAGTATACAAAGCACCACAAAATAAGTCTAGATAATAAGGGAATTAGTAACAACAAAAGCAAATGACCAGTAGTATTATAAGATAATATATAACCTAAATACAAATAAAATTTGGTTAGTTGTATCTCTATCACACATTCTCACATAAAACATTAATTATATATATAATATAAATAGTTATATAATATTCAAAAAAGATCAATTTTCTTACTGGTCACAATATCCTGAAAAAAATAGCAACGTAGGTAACACCACAAATAGCAAAGGGTTCTCTAATTTCATGAAGGAATCAGCACACTAATAGTCACCGAGTCCCACGTGGAGGCAAACTATCCCCATAATGGTAACTCAACTCAGCAGCCGTATGAACAAATACCCTATGTTGCACATGTACAAAGGAACCTATTCTGATCTCGCAACTGAATACAACTCACACATCGTTAAAATAAAACAATGCGCTTCCTAGTATCATATTGAATCTATCTAGGTGGTATATTAGGGCCGTATTTTGGGTATAAGTAAACTGGGTATATTTAAGGAATAATTAGAGGGGTTTTTGGTAACTGTAGTAAAATATAAATAATCAAAGTAACTCATAACTTAAGACAAATATTAAAAAATTTATATTCTTTAACTTTACATAAAAATAATACCTATTAGCACTATTCCTTTTGAACTGATTTCAAAGAGCTATGCACCCGACAAGATAATGTCACAACGCTTTAATATTCAACCCAAAAAAATATAAAAAATTAATTGTAATGTTCTCCAGTAATTCTTTCTTTCTATATTTATTCCACTAATTTCTATTGTTATCAATGTCTATGGTTCTGATTCAAATTTAATACATTAAAGCACCCACCTTTCAAAAAGCGAGCCCAATTTCGCTAGCTTTTAATATCCCCGTCTCCCTACTTTTTATTCTTTAGTATGTGTGAAAGCCATGAATCATGCAAATTCGAGTTAGTTAGCATTTAGCGGTAAAATGATCTAGATTTGAATCACGTGATATATTTTCCCTGAAAAATTTTTCTACATAACTAACAAAATTTTATCTATGAAAAGTAATTTAAGTAAAGTTTTTATTAAAATATTCTTTCAGTAGAGAGGCAAGCGTTCTGTGCGAATAGTAATGCAGAACGCATCCCCCGAGTAAACAATTTTTTAAAAAAAACTTCACTTAACTTACCTTTCTGAACCATCAACTAATTGATCTTGAACTTAGAAAAAATTTTAATATGCACAGAAAAAAAATAAAAAAAAATATTCACTATTATCAAAATAATAAAGAATACACCGCCATTAGCAATATAGTCTAGACTTGGACAGTTTAATCATAGAGAGTACGAACGCGATCATCTCATAGACAACAGTGCGTAATATCACATTGTACCTTGAGCTCGTGATAAGCACATTAGAAAGAGAGCAGTATTTATGTCACATGCGCTGAAGGGACAAAGGCAAATATGCCCTTAGTTGGTAGCGTCCGCTTCTAAAAACAAAAAAGAAACAAAACACATATAATCGTAAGAACGTGTAACTGTGAAGCTAGCACAAATGAAGTACAATGAGTATGTAAATAATGTAGATTGATTAAAATAAGGCCCTTTGATTATACGAAAAAAAGAGAGGAATCTAATAAATTGGATAAATCGAAATATCATATTCTTTATTCAGAATGTACGAATTAGGATAATATCATGGCGAGGATAATACCGAATTTGGAATATGTCATATATATCAATAAATAATAAAAGTTTCAATGTGTAAAGCTCATTTTGCAGAAATTGGATTGTCTCATGCGATTATCTGCCTCCAGTTAAGCTCGAGTCAATTTGTTTTAAAATATACATGAATCGAAATAGAATGTTAGAATGTAAATCACAGTTATGATAAATAACGTTAATTAAAGGTTATGTTATAGAGAGTTTAGTTAAGCATTTAAATTAGATTTAACTTTTTTTTTTGATATTTATAAATTTATTAACGAGGTGTGAAAGCTTGCCAATTTAATACTAATACAGTTTCAAATTATAACTTTCCAATTTTCACTTCAATTCTATGAAATGTGTTCGAATCCTTTTAATGTGAAATATGATATATATTTAGTAATTTTACATATATAATCGGCATGATCCTAGGATTCAATAATCAACTTTTAAAATTTTTTTTAAAATTTAAATTACGGATTTTAAATTAAAGTTTTAATTATATCTGAAAATTTTAGCATTATCAGAAAAGAATTACCGAACTAAATAATCCGTTAAAAGCTGTAAATTCTATTTTAAGTTCTATTTTAAGTTCTTTTTACATACTCTTTTTTTAAAGATTTAAAGTCAAAACCCTATTTTTTTATTCTTCACTTCAAATGGTTTAAATTAAGTTTTTGAAATTTTTAAGTTGTATTATAAATAAAAAATTTTCTACAATAATCCGATTCACATTATTTTTAAGTGTTATTTAAGTTATAATTTTTAAAAATCACCATTATTAAGTTCAATTTAAGTTCTATTAATTATTCTATTTTAAATCTAATTTTAAGTCTAATATTTTTGATTCTACCGAAACGATGATAGGGATCAAATTTTAATGCAGCAATAAGAGTTGAACAAGGAACTACCATGGTTAACCGCAAAGATAGGCAGCGTCGGAGCGTATCTCGGCCCTCCAGTGAGACGACGGGAAGGGACTAATCCCCCCTTCCGGGGATGGTCTCCGGAACCCCAGCTCTTTGTCTTTGGGATGTCGCGGGGGTTACTCCGACCCTCCCCTCCTAGGTATGAAACGTCCCCCCCTCTGTCCCCCGTCGGCTCGAGCCCCTAAATGGGGAAATATTTTTTTTTTTAATATAATTTTCGACGAATAAAAAAAAAAAATAAAAAAAAAATAAAAAATAAAAAAAACTACCGTTCATAAGAACATAAAAATAAAAAGAATATATATATAATAATATAATAGTATATATAATATATATATATAATATAATATATAATATATATAATAATATAATAATTAGTATAATAGAAGTGAATATAAACTTCTTTGTTAATAAATATACGATAAATGAGATATATTTAAATTTAAATAAAATTAAAATCTATATATAAAGCTAATATTATGTTCATAATGCCTTCAGTGAAGTGTACCACAAGGAGTGAAAATGCATTTCGCCAATTCCCATTATTTTGCATCAATTTCAGAAATCTTAAAATTTTAGACGCATTGTTGGGAAACTCTTATTTAGGATTAATTAGTTACTTAGAGGGATGTACGATCTAAAAAGGTCCCAGTTTCCAACTTTGAAACTATAACTCAAGGATGCCTTGAAAAATTTTAAGAAATGTGTTCGAATTCATACAATCGTAATATTGAATATAGATTAATGGAAGTGGAGGCAGCAGGATAATCAGCATGAATCCATAAGGAAATTCAATTAAACAATAATCGAATCTATTATAAAAATTTTGTTTTAAATTTTACATTCGTTTTAAAATTTAAGGATTAATTTAATACTGAAAAATACATAACCCATTAAGTACTTAAATTGATTGAACATAAAATAAATCCGGTAAAAGCTGTAAAATTCAATATTGTTTAAGTAGAGAATTTGAACCAACGAGATCCCACATGCTGATTTAAATTTGTATTATTTTCTAACAATGATGCTAAGAAAATTAAACTTGAAGTCCTCTTTTAAGTATAAGTTATTTTTAAAGTTGATTTTTAAAGTATAACTCTAGCTTGCCTACTTTTAAGTTTCATGTTTCCTTAATGTTTTTTAAGTGATATATTTTCAAAATTCCATTTCATATTCTATTTTAAGTTCTATTTTAATTCATTTAACTTTTATTTTAAGCAAATATTTAAAGTTCTATTTAAAGTTTTGAATTCTTCAACTTTATCAATTTATCTTTTACATCCAGCGTAATAAAAAATTTAAAAAATCTTCATGTAAAGATTCAATCGAAATGAATATATAAATTACTATCAAATTTTTTTTTGTGATTTATTTGACACACACGCAAAAAAAAGTAAAAACTAAACAAATTTAAAAACTAAATATTATTAATATGCACAATATAAATTCCTTAGAACATGGCTATAAATATAAAATATGGATTTAAGGGTTTATAGAAAATAAATATACTATAAATAGAGAATAAAATATATTATAATATAATTTTATATAGATATATAATAAAATATTGATATATATAAAGTAACTAATAATATAATATATATTAATAATATATATATATATATATATTATTTGGAAATTTCTGCCCCCATAATATTTAGTGGTTACTAAATAAATATTAACGCACTTTTAAAAAACTGTTTATTCATCCGTAATAATATAAACAACACAATAAGTAACGTAAATTTTCAGAAAATTAGGCTTCTCAAATTAACACTTTTTAGCTCATGATGAAAACTTCTAGTACAACTACAAGCTTCGTATAATGTTAGAGAGACCTCTCAGGTAGAGTGGATACGGCAATCAACGAGTCAAAACACAGTTTCAGACTGTCTGAAAATTTTGAGTGGTTGGTTTTTCATATTTATTTTTTTATAGAGATATGTAAGCCTTCAGTAACATCAACTGAAACGATTCTATCTTAGTTTCACCCTGCTGTTTATTAATAATTTTCCAATTCCTTTTAATACAAAATGATTCAATTTGTTTTCTAAGATCGGTATCAAAAGGGTTAAAGATTTTATTTATGTGTTTATCTCTTTACCTATTTTTTTATTGGTTTCTCAGTAAATGTGAGGGCGATTTATATATATATATATTCTATAGAACAACCACGAAGAATTTATTGACTAAAAACAACATAAATAAATTCTTTAACACTTCTGATAACGATCTTAGAAAACAAATCCAATCATTTTTATAAAGAATTGGGAAAATTATAATAAACAGAGCAGGGTGAAACTAAGATAGATTCGATTCAGTTGAATGTTATGAAGGATACAGTTCCATCATAAAAAAAAAATAATAGAAAAAACAACCAACACCAGAAATTTCAGACAGTCTGAAACTCTCGATTTTTAACTCTCGTTGATCGCGTTGCCACCTACCTGAAAGGTCTCTCCACATAGAGACGAAAGCTTGTAGTTGTACAAAAAGTTTTTTATATTTTCTTAAATGTTGTTTTTATTTGAAAGTCAATACTGAAAGTTTTAGTTACCATTATGTTGTCTTTAAATTATCTAGGTGAAATAAAAAGCTTTATGAAGTGCGTTAAAAATTTATTAAATAACCAAAATAATTATAATTTTCATAATTATTACAAAAAGTGCATATTTCTTAAAAATATAATTTATATACGTATATATATTATATATATATAAATAATATATAATATATATTATATTATATATATATTATATATATATATATATATATATATTATATATACTATTACCATACTAGATATATCATATATTATATAGCTAATATATATATATTACATATAATAATATTATAATAATATATAACTATTATATATATATTATATATAGTATATATATATATAATATATATATATATATATATATATATATATATATATATATATATATAATATATAATATATATATAATATATATCACCAAATATAAATATATAGTATAATTGATATATTAATGAACCCAATAACATTTTACCCATTTTGTCATTTTACCCGTTTAATTTTTTAAATAAAACCTGGGTTGGTTGGGCAATTTTTTTTTTTTTTAACCTGATTTTAATTAAGCAATATAAATAGTTTTTAAAATAGAAGAAATATTAACATTAAAAATGTTCTACCATATAAAATTATTTAAATATAAAATATTCATTCAAACACCTGCGAAGTATTTTGATCTTGACTCGAACCCTGGGGGAAATCTACTCAAAATATGTACACAACCTTTTCAGAATGTTTTATATAAGAGTTTTCATTCTGAAGTAATACTACTACTACTACTACTACTACTACTACTAATAATAATATAATAAAATAATTATTAATAAAAAATATAATAATAATAATAATAATAATAATAATAATAATAATAATAATAATAATAATAATAATAATAATAATAATAATAATAATAATAATAATAATATGCTCGATATCTTGGGATAAGTGTTTTCGTTATTCAATAAATATATAATATAATAATTAATAATAATAATAATAATAAAATTAATACACTTTCTTTGAATTAAAACTGGAAATAATAATAAAATAATAATAATAATAATAATGTTACTCTTAAATATAAATTGCTAAAGGCACTTAAAAACATGTAAAATAATAATAATGATAATAATAATAATGATTAATTAATAATAATAATATATAATTAAGCTATTATTTAAATATATGAAGCTCATTAATAATAAAATAATTATTATAAATAATGATAATAATAATACAATAATAATAAAATTTAATGTTCATAATATTCTTGCAATATCTAATAATACTTTTTGCAGTTCTTTCTAAATAATTCTTAATTCTGTTAAAATTTTGAAGAAAAAAAGGGAATTAAAAAATTTTTAAGGATTTAGCACTATTCTAGATAAAAAGAATTTAAAGCCTTTAATATTGGACCAATATTCGCCGGATACTTAAGCATATTAACGGTAAACAAATTTTTACAGTTTTCTTTAAATTAAAAAATACAAAATCCATAAACAAACGAATAATAACTTAATATAAGTGAAGTTTTAAAAATAATTTTAATGATCAATACAAAAAGTAATAATAATAATTTCATTAAAAAAAAAAAATTATTTTGCAAATTACAACTATATCATGGATACTAAGCTGACCTCCAACACTCAAATATCTTCAAAACGAGGGCGGACTCAGGCATTGTATGAAATTTTAAACTGATCTTCAAAGCCAAGTTGTTAATATAGAAATGGTCTTTATAAAGATTAGTTAAATTGCCAACTTGGATAAGATTTCCAAAACAACTCAGCATTTCACTTAGGATGGGATTGGTCCGTCGCATTAATGCTCCCATATTAATTATTGGGTTAAAACCGTGTTATTAAAATCTTACCAAGGATCAAAGTGAAATTAATAAAATGACGTGAATGGAATGTTTTTATATGGAGTGTTTCTGCAGGTACATCTAGTATTCCTGATAATAGTTGTATTTGCAAATAATGTAAATTATTAGTTTTCTTGAAAATATATTTTTGATGTTTCATCTATTTTTAATGTTTGGAAACTGCACAATATATGTAAAATAAAATTTCAGTTTTTTTACAAAATATTGTAATTAATTATTTGGCTAAAATTCCCCCCCCCCCCCCACTAAAAAAAAAAGCTCCTTAAGGTTTGGCCTAAAAAAAAAAAAAAAAAAAAAAAACCCCCTGATCATGCCTGAAGTATACAGGCCGAAAATATTGTACAATATTAAAGGCTTAGCATTCTTTTTTATGCTAAATAAATAGGCAGTAATAAAATTTTCTTTTGAAAATAAAGAATTAATTAGAAGAATAGAAAGACTTGTAAAAAATAAGAATAATAAATTGCGCCAATTTAAATTTTCTTACAAATAATATAATAATAATAATACTCTTCAATTTTATAATTTATTTTTTTCTTCATCAAAACCATATAATATGGATGATAATACATCATATAATAATAATAATAATAATATATAATAATAATAATATAATAATAATAATAAAATAATCAATAAAATATAATAATAATATAAATTAATAATAATAATATAATTCTGTAAC
>JABUQX010112110.1:5000-11793 GCA_015478945.1 Trachelipus rathkii | reverse complement strand
ACATCTCTTGTCAAAAATCCAACTCTACAAATTCTCGCCTCTCTAAAGGATACACCTCTCTCACTCGCCTTTCTTGAATCATTCTTTCGACGGTTCGTCTCCGTGTCTCAGACTGAGACATAATACTGCCGCTAGTTTAAATCATGCACTTGGCGCTTACACTTGTGTTCTCTTAAATAACAATTAAATTACAATATGAAAGTTCTTTGCACAATAAGCCGTCTCCTATCCATTACACATACGTGATTGACATAGATAGAGTCACTAAAGGTCATCAACATCTAAATAGAATACTATGGTGCATGAAGTTTATCTGCTTTGTAAGTTACTCTTTAGTCGACAGACTTCTTTTTAGTTCCATGCTCATCGTACCTCACGCTATTGCTCAGCATAATAAAGCAGAAAAAGGCAAGGCCGTTCATACGCCCTTAATTTCATGCCTGACTGCTCTCTAATATCGTTGTAGGTAGGAGGGCCGTTGTTATTGGTTTCAACGACTGCCTTTCGAAATTGCATTTATATAGAAATTAATCATAGAGATTAGAGTGGGTCGAATAGTCCAAAAGGCCAATATATCCAAATCCCAGGAGCTTCCTATGGATAAAACCTCAGTCTTCATCTGGTACTCTTTCTTGCTCACTAGATTTCCAATTTTAAAAACTCCTAAGGTTACTACTTCTGCCCGATCGTCCCGCTTCCCGATGCTGGGAAATTTAAGCTCCGTTATCTAGAAGGAGGGGCTATTTCTATACTCAGGCGCACGTCTTTTAGCCGTTTGCTTACGATTCATTATGTCGAATTACATCTTATGTTAAGCCAAACCGTAGTTAAGTTTTTAATAGCGTCTCGGTTTATTATGCGGATCTTTTGTTGCAAAAAAAAAAAAAAACACTCAATCATAGGTCGTTTGAAAGTTATTCATGGCATATATATATATATATATAGTATATATATATATAATTTTATATACTATTAATGTCTATGTAAATATATACCATTTATATAGATACTGTCATATACTAACAGTATATGATATATATATACTATATATATTATATATCATATACGTAATTACTATTACGCTATAGTGACCCAACCTACAATACCAATACCGACTATAAAAGTATCATATATAATATATATATATATGATAGTATAATATATATTCCTATATATATATCATATTATACTAATATCATAGATATAGTATATCATATTTATATATTATATACATATAATAGTAGTATTATACTATATCGCCTGCGCTTTATTAAAAATATATTATATTATGAATATATTATATATATATATATATACTATATAATATACTAGATATATATAGTAGTTAGGTTAAGGTTTTATTCTTATTTAGTATTATATATACCGGACGAGTATATACTATAGTATATAACGTACTATATATATAATATATATAATATGCATTATATCATACTATATATATTATTAGGGCGAATAAATTTTATACATTATTGTTTCTTTTCGCATCACAGAATTTACACAAAGCAAATTTCCTAGAATTAAAAATATAAAGAAAAAAATAGAAAAAATTTTATCGCTTGTGTTAAACCATATTTCAATACACCTCAAATTTCTACTGGTGAAACATTTTAGATCCTTGCACTTCATTTAATAATGAAATCAATTGAAATAGGAAAATAACAAACAAAAGATTTGGACAAAAGAGAAATTGTGTTTACAGCTGCGCTCTCTCTCTTCTCTCTCTTCTCTCTCATCTCTCTAGCTGTCTCCTCTCTCTCTCTCTCGGTCTCTCGCTCTCTCTCCGTTCTCTCTCTTCTTCTCTACTTCTCTCTTCTCTCTCTCTCTTATCATCAAATGCAGCTCAATTTGGAATATTTGGCGGTAAAAGGCGTTTTCAAATACACATCGATGCACTTTAAAGACCCTTCGCAAAAAAAAGCAATACCAACGAAAAAAAAAAAAGAGAAACTCAGGAAATATTTTTTTTTCATAGAGAACTCTGCAATGAAAAATAAAACTTTCACTACATTTTCACTACGTTCACACATATAAAATTTACGTAATATATTTTAATAATAATGCCCTATTTATTGCTTATTAATATAAAACCTAGCGTAAGTTCTCTGTTTATTTAGGTAAGAGTATGAGAGTAGCTACCCTTGATATCGTCAGTAGCAGTTAGTTGTTGTTGTTGTTGGAATTGAAGTTTACTCTTTAAATTATTCTTATTATTTTTTTATTACATTATTATTTTTTTATTATTTTTATATTATTTTTTATTATAATTCTTAATTATTTATTATTTATTAAGTTAAATTTATTATTATTATAATTATTAGATATTTGTTATTATTTTATATAATTCTTATTATTCTTTTAATTTGTAATTTTTATTATTATTATTATTATTATCATTATTATTATATTTATTATTTATTTATATTAATTTTTTATATATTATTATCTGATTTTATTTAACTATGGCAGCTAGAGCAGTGCCTAATAGTGAGGATGGGCAGGAGCTCACAAAAGTCCTCGTTACAAGGGCCGGGAGAATGTATGAATGCTGTTTCTGCCATTCATCACCTTATGAATGTTCGTATTTTATTCTCTATTAACACATATGACATAATGTAAGAAACAGAATTCCTACTAAAAATCGGGGAGAAGCAATACTTCTTACTTTCTTTTTTAGGAGACCTCCACAAAACTGGCTTACTTCTATACAACAGAACTTTCAAAAAACGTCCGATTGAAATCGTGAAAAAATTTAATTTATATCAATTTTTAAGCAACATTTTCAGCGACCCCTTTCAATACTGAGTTTTTAAGGGTTTGTATTAATTTGAGCCAACGTGTTAAAGCCCGAACTTTTCACAAATCAGTTTATGGGTTCTTAGTTTCAACTTTAACGACTATTTCACATCTAGGATTCTAGGGGTTTTAGTATTAGCAACTTTCTCTCCACTCAGATTTGATGGTGTTATATCGTTTTAGGGCACAGCTATTTTACGCGACGCTTTAGCACAATAGATTCTTCATAGTTTTCTTTTAGGAGTTATATTCACATAGTTATTTGTGTTTATAATAAGGCAAACTTTTCAGTTCGCTTGAACTTTTTCACAATCAGATTTA
This sequence comes from Trachelipus rathkii, assembly GCA_015478945.1. Classification (NCBI taxonomy): domain Eukaryota; kingdom Metazoa; phylum Arthropoda; class Malacostraca; order Isopoda; family Trachelipodidae; genus Trachelipus; species Trachelipus rathkii. Next base: position 8,658 of record JABUQX010112110.1, on the reverse strand, counting down.
ATGTCATCTATATTAAGCCAAACTTTTTAGGGGGCGAATTCACATTTCAGACTCATATGTTATAAAATTTCGAGCAATTTCCACCATCGGTACTTTCACAGCGAATAGGCCTGTAACATCTTATGAAGATTTAGTAGCTCGAACATGGAATCCCGTTCCAGGTATTCAGTCTAAATTAAGGGAAAATCTCTATTTATTTTTTTTTAAAACCAATAAAGATTTTAAAAAATTGAACAATTGGAAATTGAATAGACACTTGATAAGACAAAGAACACATTAATTTTTTTAATCCTTCAAATTTTTAAAAATCAAATTTTTTTGTGCAATATATATATAGATAATATATATATTAATATATATATCATAATATATATAATTCGAGTTGATGAGATGAAGAATGAAAATGTTTATTAAATAAGTCATACTATCTCTTCTCATTCCACTATATATACTGTAGAAGAAACTTGGATGAATTTAAGTATTTAGGGACTGTACCGAACGCCAGCGTTGACGCGCCGGAAGCGTTAGGCCGGCCGGAACCTCGCATTTTTTGGACAGTTCATGGTTACCGGCCGGGAACCGGTAACTTGCGTTTCGCTGGCCAGGAAACTAACCTGAAACATTTGCTAATCTGATTTTAAAGTGTCCTTTCTTAATCATAAATTCTGTACATTCAATTTGTCATGTTACTCAGCTGTGATATGATCAGTCGTAATAATCAGCTCTTTCACTGCAGATGACGGGTGCTTAGATTAAGAAAATGTGATGATATATTTGTGAACCAACATCTCATCGGATAAAATGAGCCGTCTGAGACTCTGAGCTTAGTTATGACTTTCGTACGACCGCGCACAATGTAACTTCTGCGGTTCGGGGTTGGTGCTTAGCTGTAATACTCTAGGAACGGCGCCTCTGGTATGCTGGATGGATTTTATTTGGATCTTATTTTTGGAGATGTTATTTTTACCTTTTTTTTTTGTATTTTTTATTTTTCTTTTTCATAGACACCCAGGATTTGGGCTTTTTTACAGTTTTTTATAATTATCCTATCATTCTGATTGCTAAATAAATTACCTTATCATTACTTTACCTAACTATTTGGATTACTTTATGTTTTTTGTAAGTCTTGAATGCTTGCGTGTCTTTCGAGTGCGTTTAATGAATATGAATAACACTCATTAATTAAGCAGTATGTGCGGGCTTATCCTTCTCGCGCGTTCAGATCGCTCTAGCATGCGACACGATTACTGCGCGATCTCGGTGGGGGAAATAACTATAAGGGATATTAGTGAGGGGAATAGAGAGAGAGTTTTATTCACTATATATTATATATATTATCTAATTATAATATATATAAGAGTAATATATATACATATATTAGATATATTCTACTTATATATAATTATATTATAATATCATTATTAATATATATGTTGATATTATATTTTAATATTATTATTATTTAATATATTAAACTTATAATACCTATATAGCAATATCAGTATTTAGATTATATATATTTAAACCATACTATATTAATATATATAGTTATAATAATTATTAACCATATGAGAGTTAGCGCATCAGATTATACTATAGTACATAAATTGTTTCCATTGGCTTAACCATGTCTCTTTATTACAACAGATAAAAAGAGGCAGGTATTATCGCTGATATTAAGACTAAAATTTTAATACAAAATATTCGAGGATATTCAATAGTAACAGTAGAAGAATTATAAAAGCAAAAATTTGAGACACTTTAGGCTCCTTAACATATTTGATATGAGTAGGACAAACATAGGACACCGTTTATACCTATAAATATATTAGTTTAAAATATTAACTCAATAGTAGCTATAGACATGTTAAAGGCTTATGTTTCACGTATATTATAAATAGTATATACTATCTCACTCAGTTTAGCGTGAGAAGGATAACTCATAAGGCAATAAGATTTTTCTTGCATTGTTTAAGGTGCATATTGTCATTATATTGAAAACATCTTCCAGACACGCTATGTGGTGAAAATATGTCGACCTCACCGTAAGGTAAATACTCATATGATAACTGAATGACTGTATTATATATCATATATGTTTGGCAATTATATTATTCATGGTGGAATGGTTATAGGTGGGATAGTGACTTTTTCATTAGATGTATACATAGGAAATTCCCTACTACAACTACTCATACTACAGGAAATAATAGTCTTACCATGAATAGTTTGTTCTGGATCAGGGCATAGTATATAGAGATATCCAGTGTAGATATATAATCTACAGTGACCACGAAACCATTAGCTTGATGCTGATCCTTTATATTCCTCTGTAATAAAACATTATGTGAAGAAGCTAATACATTATTGTAGTCTCTCACATTAATATATTGTAACATAATCTCAGAACGATACCGTTTAATCGGTACCACTATATAGGGTGTGTTCTACCTTAATCATTGGCTTGTAGAAAGTAGGCACTTATAACACTCGACGTTATATTCTTGAAATAGTATAGTGATTTAACTAGTTAAATAATGAACGAAAAGTAGTAAATAAATCTTACAAGTATAATTCATTCTAGAACTTGTGGTTAGGACAGAAACAGTTTTAGGTATTTTACTCATACTCACTAAGTTATCTTTGATCTAATTTTGAACAAGATTTTGAGACATACTTCATACTGATTATCTTGTAGTTTTACCAGTAATGAGACGGCACTACCAAAACACCAATATTGAAATCGTGTATATAACGTAGGTAATTGTTGCAGTAGGACTCGTTGTGGGTATTTCTATTCTTATGTTAGCCTATTATATTATAAAGTTAGTCGGTACTAATAGTTTGTATTTGGGAATTTAAATATTACATGATTAAAGTACCCCGATCTATGATTTGAAAAACAGCTTTCTTAATATATTAATTCCGATGTGAAAAAATGTAATAGAGAAATAAATATATCGGGTAGCAAATCATAATCATATTTAGTCTCACGGATACTATACTACCTATACAAGCACTCACTCAAATGGTCCTATCTAAGTACGGATATAATATAAATATACCGTAAGATAGGTATCTATCATAGTATAGTATATTTATACTATGATAATTTATTGATTCGCTATTTTTCTTATTATTCTAAGGTAGGTAAATCATATACATATCACATCATCTGTAGCTTAATATACCTAGGCTATGGCAATCATTATGTTAGAAGCGCGATAGAATAAGTTATGAAATATTAGATAAGCTAAAAACCAGTGGATACGTTTTGACAATAATCGTGCCATGAATACTTCCACATGGAGGGATACTCACACCCATCCTGACGAGTCGTATCAAGGTCAGTATGAACAACTAATATTTAGATATCTGCAAACATAGTACTTATTATATCATAATATCAAAGGAGCCTCTAGTATATAGTATAGTGATAGTCCCTAACTATTAAACTCCAAAGATAAAAGATATTAATTATACTTATTATAAAATATTATATCTATATATGTAAAAATATATAGTTATATATATATATATTATAAATAGTCTAATAATATAAGATCACCTAGATACTAGTAATTATATACTTATAGTGAATAGATAAGAGATATAACATATCCAGCTAGTTAATACTTATATATACTTAATTATAGTT
>JABUQX010112109.1:0-45308 GCA_015478945.1 Trachelipus rathkii | reverse complement strand
GACTGTCCTTTATAACACTGTTAAAAAAACCACCTGTTATAATCAACATAAAATAAATTCCAAAATGAATTATTCAAGGTTATGAACATTACCTTGATAGGACCGAATTACCAGGTCCATTCAAAAAGCTAGTTAAAAAATGTGAAAGAACAACATGTTCTAAAATAAAAATAAAATTACATAACACATCTCTCATATACGATGAGAAAAATCTTAAACACATTCAGAACATCCTCTCAAAATACCAGAGAGAAAAACAAAAATGTATTAAAAAAATAAATGGAGAGAAAACTAAAAATGTATTCGAACATATTCTAAAATACCGAAAAATAAATTTTTTGTTCTTTAAGCGAGTTTTTATACCGAGAGAAACCAAAAAAATAAATTCAGAACATCCTCTCAAAATACCGGAGAGTAAAACTTAAATGTATTCAGAACGTATCTCTCAAAATACCGGAGAGATAACTAAAAAAATTTCATTCAGAACATCCTCTCAAAAATACCGGAGAGTAAAACTTAAATGTATTCAGAACGTATCTCTCAAAATACCGGAGAGAAAACTAAAAAAAAATTGCCCTAAAAATACAACGTTCCACAAGAAAAAATATAAAGATAAAAAAAACCTGGATATTGGTTGTTGCCAAAACAACAAATTTTAGAATCCCTACATGAAGTAGCACCCCAAAAAAAAAAACAAAAAAAAATTTTTCTTAGGGAGTGGGGCGGGGCGCCTTCATCCGGGAGCTCACTTTCAAATAAGGTTTTTAGACTTATTTGAAAGTGTTAAAAAATAAATTTTAGTGAACTATAAATAAATACTAATAATATTAATGATAATAATAATAATATTTTCAAAATTTCACCTCTTAATAATAAAATAAAAATAATACTTTTCAAAATTTCACCTCTTAATAATAATAATAATAATAATAATAATAATAATAATAATAATAATAAAAATAATACTTTTTTCAAAATTTCACCTCTTAATAATAAAATAAAAATATTAATTTTCAAAATTTCACCTCTTAATAATAAATATAAAAATAATACTTTTCAAAATTTCACTCTCTTAATATAAAAATAATAATAATAAATATTTTTTCCCAAAAACATCCTCATTCTTAATAAAATAATAATAATAATAATAATAATATTAATAGTAATAAACACTTTTCAAAATCTCCTCATTCTTAGTAAAAATAATAATAATAATAATAAATAAATTTTTCCAAAAACATCCTCATTCTTAATAAAAAAAATAATAATAATATAAATAGTAATAGACACTTTTCAAAATCTCCTCATTCTTAGTAAAAATAATAATAATAATAATAATAATAAATAAATTTTTCCAAAAACTCCTCATTCTTAATAATAATAATAATAATAATTTTTCGCTACATAAAAATATTAGAGTCCTCAAAGTAAATTTTGGAAAAATCGGGCATGACCCTGAGGCGACTTCATCCGAAGGTTCACTCTCAAATAAGATTTTTAGACTTATTTGAAAGTGTGATTTAAAAAAAATGAATTTTATAAACTTTAAATAAATCATACTAATAATAAAATAAAAATTTTTCGCTACATAATCTGATGTTCACTTTGAGGAAGGAAATCAAATAATAAAGTCCTCAAAGTAAATTTTGGAAAAATCGGGCATGACCCAGAGGCGACTTCATCCGGTTATTCACTTTCAAATAAAATTTTTAGTTTTATTTGAAAGTGTGATTCCAAAGTAAAATCTAGTTAACTAACAAAAATAAAATTTTTCCACTTCCCTATTCTAGCAGGTATTTTAATTTTTCCACCATGGCTAAAAATAAAAATATATAAAAAAAATACCAAAACTAGTCTCTGGGGCCTAGGCTTCAGGTCTAGGAAAATTTTTTTTTTAAAACAGTATTGCTCTTTTGTAAAAACCAAAAAGAATTTTATTTAGATCTAAAAATGGATTAAAAGATATAGAGACTAAAAAAGTAAAACATCTTACCAGAGGAATTCTTATAAAAATAGAGTATGGAACTAGCACAACAGATCGACATCAAAAAATTTTCAAAAATGAAATCTCGTGGATGGATTTGTCGGCTGAAAAAGAGGAGAAGGGGGAGGGGGAGAGGGAGAGATTTTATCCCGAAGTCGGGGGTGTTCCAAAAATGATAAGAAGATGTAGGGTTGGGATTTAAAAAAAACCAAAAAAAAAAAAAAAAAAATTTTTTTTTTAAAAAAAAAAAAAAAAAAAAATTTTTTTTTTTTTTTTTTTTTTTTTTTTAAATTACTTATTTTTCATATATATATATCAAGTCTTTTTAGGGTATTTAGCATTAAAATACAGTAAATACAATATGTTAAAAGAGGTATACAATATATAAAGTAGAGTTTAGTACTTAATAAAGTTTTATTAGTGCTCTAGGGCATATAATTATTACATTTCACACATGATCTAATTATTATTCTTCTATATATTTAGTGAATATAAATATATATATATATATATATATATTATTAGTTAGTTATAGTATATATATATATATATATATATATATATATATATATATATAATATATATATATATATTCTCTATCTACCTTTTTCTCCCCTAAGACTGGTAAAAGGGTGCGTAAACAAGCATCAGAGCAAGAAAGCTCTAAAGAAAGCCCAGCCTTACCCCCCCTCTCTGTACCATTAATTAGTAAGGACTGTCGTAGTCAGAAATCCACCCTAGAGTTCATGGGACTGCGACGGACCTCACTATGGTAAATCAACAGTGTAAGTGTTCATCCCTTGACCCAGGTGGGTCACAACCATACCTCCCTACAAAACCCCGCCATTCTCTTATTATGCACCTTTATTCTCGCCTCAGCCAAACTTACATTTCTCTCTTCAAACATTCGCTTATTGACTCAATCCACTTTTTTCTTTGTTCTCCCAGCCGGGTCGGCTTCTCAACACACTCGCCACTATACATCCGCTTAAAACCGACTCATCATTCATCCTCTTTCCACATGACCAAACCATCTCAACAACATACTTTCATTTATTCTCTCGCTAACCTTATTCTCTCACACCACACAACTCTAATATGTTCATTCCTCATTTTATCAATTCTTTCTCATCAATTAGCATGCCCCTAAGATTGTCCATCTGAACACATTGTACTTTAGATCTTTACTTCTTATTCCAGACCATAGTCTCACTACTATACAATAACACATTTAACAACATACCGTCATGTAAAACCCTAGCGCACTAAAGACTTAGTCCCTTTACATTCACCAACGATTTAATTGATCCAGCCACCTTCCTGCCAATTCACAACTTTCCTACTAAACTCTGCATCATCCGTTCCTCTCTCATCCACATACCCTAAATATTTAAACTCAGACACTTGTTCCAGCTGCTCACCATCTAACATAACTTCACACTGAGGACTGTCCTCACTCACAACCATAACCTTACTCTTATCTACGTTTACTTTCAAACCCCTCCTTTTACACACCCTGCCAAATCTCTCTACCAATCCTCTCAAACTCTTCAGTTCCCCACACAAAACCAAATCATCCGGATACAATAGGTAGGGGCACCCTCCACTCATCTCCATCATTCTAATAGCAATACTGTCACGACAACCTTCAATTCTTCATAACCCCATCCATATACAAATTGAATAACCAAGGAGATATAACACAACCCTGCCTCACTCCGCTATTAATACTAAACTAATAACTTTTGACACCATTTATTCTTTCACACCCGCCTCACTATCGTCATACATACTTTTGATTCCATTCAGAAGCCTATCACCAACACTATACCTATATCACTAACACCTGCCGAGACCTTTCCTATTAACCTTATCATACTCCTGTGTTGTAAATCCATAAACCTAAATACACTTATTCTTCCTCTCCCTCATTTTCTCTATCATTTGCTTCAATGTAAAGATTTGATCCACACATCCTCTACTACTCCTAAACGCACCTTGTTCTTCACCAATGAGTCCTTCAGTCACTCGGCGCACTCTTTCACCAAAACACCAGCATATATCTTCACTACAACACTCAATAAACTAAATACCCTATAGTTCTACAGTTCCTTTATCTCCTTTACCCTTATATAAGGGTACTATTACTGCTCTCCCTCCTCCAATACTATACCCTCCTCCATAAACGCTTTGTTACACAACTTCCAAATCCAATCAATCACCATCTCGCCTCCGTTCTTGATCATTTCACCAGTAATTTCATCTATACCTGCCGATTTACCTATTCTTCAACTTTCTCACCTACCCATTACCTCCTCCTCGCTAATAACCTCATCCCCAAAATACCACTCTTCTTGCACCCAACAAACTCCTAATACACACAGCCATACATCACCCTTCATTACTGCCAATATTATCAAGATTTTCAAAGTGTTCTTTCCACACTCCACTCACATCCATTCTCATCAGTTACAAAACACCATCCCTATTCATTATTCTGAGTAGGTTCCTTTATTCTAATTCTTAACTTTTTCGCTCTTCCTTCCAGAAGAGCTTCCTATTCCCTTTGTATGTCCCCATTCATCTTCCTTCCAAACTGTTCATTTACCCTTTTTTTCACATCATCTTTTAGTATTCCCTTTCTTGGTCCTTATAATAGTAAGGTTCTTTCTTTCAAAATCATCATTTGCTTTTAGTACATCCAACCAATGCTCTTTACTTTACTTTAACGGTTTGCATCACCTCTTCATTCCAATTCACTCACTGTTATCATTCTTACTTCCTACTTTTTAGCACAATCACAGTTTTGTACTGCTAACAATTGCTTCCTTCATTTGCTTCCTGATTTATTCAGCGCTTCAACTTGTTTGGCATTCAACTGATTTATTTATGAGTTGCTCTTACATACTATCCTCTATTACCTTGTTCACTAAATTTCTACCTTAATTTTACCCACTTCCTACTTTATCACCTTCCTTCCATCCAAGTCCCACCAACTTAATTTTTATGAACAACATAATGATGTCTGATAACTTCATTCCTAAACCCCTCACCGATTTTAACATCCAACACATACTTCAACATCTCTCCTTTCACCAACACAAAATCAACTATACTTTTCACTTCTTGATACCATCTCCACCTACACCAACTCTAGCATACTTAAGGGATACTCTTGTGTTTAAAGAAAGTATTACTTCCACATATTTTCTCAGAAATCAATCACCCTAAATATTCTCCTCATTTTTCTCCTAACATCCAAAACCAATTCATATTATCCTTTGATCATATATATATATATATATTTATATATATATATATATATATATATATATATATATATATATATATATATATATATATATATATATATATATATATATATACACTGTAATATAAAAACCGTATTAATAGTCAATATTTAGGCCTAGAAGGGGTATTGGTAAATAATTAGATAATGAAAAACATCTTTAATATACATAAATCGGCTGAAAAAGAGGAGAAGGGGGAGGGGGAGAGGGAGAAATTTTAAACCAAAGACCGTTTTTTTCACAACCCTAAGAAGATGCTAACTTGAAAGCGGAGGTTAATAAAATTCTGTGAATAGTAACTTTTTAAAGAGTTTTAAATAAAATCAATATATAAATTTGGATGCTGAGAGATGTGAAATTTGTGGAAAAAAAACAGAGAAAGTAATACTAAAAATCGTGATTGTAAAAACAGGTGAAATCTGGAAACTTTTTGTAGGGGCTTTTCCTGATAGCAAAAGGATGGGGAGATGGGGAAACATTAGGCGATGGCGTTACTAACCAATCATAAAATTGGGAAGACAATGGAGGGGGGGTTAAGTTTTATATATAAAAGTATATTTATCAAGATCAAAATAATTAGAACTCCTGAAGATACTTAGGTGTCTTCAAAATTAAGTATGAAAAAATGAATTTTTTTTTATATATATATATATATATATATATAAATATATATTTATATATATATATATATATATATATATATATATATAAAACTTCTATTTTTTTAATAAACTTTAATCCCTCATTGACTAGCCACATTTAAACGATAGTTGCTCGCGAGCTACGCCTGGGTACCACGCAGTGTAGAGAATATTATATTTGTTAAGCATATATATATATAGCATTATATATATATATATATATATATATATATATTATGTATATATATATATATATATATATATATATATTATTGTTATATATATATATATATATATTATATATATATATATATATATTATATATATATATATATATATATATGTTATATTACATAAGGGTATAAATCAGTCACTTATAGAAATAAAAGTATCGTATCGGTATCGGCAAAATTTGGCCGATATCGGTTTTGAAAAAAATTGTGAGTACTTGTATCGTATAGGTATCGGTCTAAAATTTTGGCATCGGTGCAACACTATTATATATATATATATATATATATATATATATAAAGATAGTATATATATATATATATATATATATATATATATATATATATATATATATATATATACCGTAAAACGGGGGAAAACCGGTCAAAATAAAATATTCTGGTCCATCGTAAATTCGTCCAGTGGCTCAAAATAGCCTATACATTGTAAAAATATATCTTAAAGATGGAAAATAATGTGGTTTTATAGTCGCATTTATTAATTCTTTTGAAAAACCTTTAATTTACGTCCATTAATTTTGTGGGATTTTTTTTTGTTTGAGTACCTTAAAATCGGGTAAATTTTAGGTTTATTGCTAAGAATCATACAGGTCAAAATAATTGTAATACATTATTGGTACCAAGATATAGTGGCCTTAAAAATAGTTCATAAACCTTAATGCAATCGTTGAGTCATTCAGGCAAGTGATAAATATATGATATAAAATTGTAACATGGGCCATTCGTCCAGAAGTTTCTGGGAAAATTTATAAGTAATTCGGTCCATTGAAATCTTCATTAAATAAATTTTTAATACTCTTTTTACAAAAGATGTCCGAAACATAATGTTTAAAATAATTTTTACATTTCTTTACAGCAAGATAGGTAGGCAAAGTTTTTCACATAGTAAAAATTTGTAAAAAAATTTTCAGCAAGATGGTTCACACTTACACAAAAGTAGCATAAAGGGATACTCTGAGGATGATGTTGCCAGACCCTTAAGCCGTTTCTGTTTTTGCATTGGTTCTTACGAAATGTAATATGCCTAAAACGCCCAAGTCTGGCGTTCATTTTGTCAAAACAGCTAAAATCGTAAAAACGCACAAAACGTAAAGAATTTCCCTACTTAAAATAAAATAAAAAAGAATTGCAATTTGCAACCTTACAGAATTAAATTTCCTAAATTTCGTTAGCAACAGTGCAAAATCGAAAAATATTAACCAAACGTAGAATTTCCTTAATTCTGTATATTATAGAATACAAAAGAATTACGTTTGGTGAGCATTTTTTGACGATTTTGCGTTTGACAAAACTAACGCAAACTCAAACATTTTATTAGTTTTCAAACCCAATTTCTTAAATATTGTAATACTCATTATGTTTAAAAAGAGACCTAAAACGCTGGAGTTTGGCGTCATTTTTGTCGCTAAGGTTTATACCTGTTTCTTGGTCAAACAACGCAAAATTGTAAAAACGCTCACCAAACGTAAAGAATTAACTTACTGTATAATACAGAATAAAAATGAATAACAACCTTACAGAATTAAGGAAATTCTTTACGCTTGTGAGCATTTTTTTAACGATTTTGCAGTTTGACAAAACGAATAAACTCAATATTTTATTATAAGTTGAACCTGATTCCTAAAATAATATTGTAATACCATTATGTTTTAAAAATGAAAACTGACTTATCGTTGTTTATCAAATAAAACACTTTAATGAGGATTCTTAGGGATGTGAAAATTGAATTGCCTCCCCCAAAAATCGTGGGCAATTCAGTCCATGTTACTTATCGGGCTTCTAACATTAATCCTATATTATATATACAAATACAATTATACTAATTTAACAATTTTAAGGAAAATATTAACATATAAAAAAAAAAAAAATTTTCCTTAAAATAAAAATAAAGTCTCTATAAACCTTAGCATTTTGAGTACCCATTTGACCTAATTGTTCTTGTTTAACGAGAGAGAGAGAGAGAGATATAAGAGAGAGAGAGAGCATATAGAGTATATATATAGGTATATATATATATATATATATATATTGTAAAATAAATAATAAGATTTGTGACTAAACATAAGAATAGATAAAAAAAAAACAAAGAATCGGAAAGTAATTACCTTACAAAACAATAACTGAAGTTACGAAAAAAATATAGTGATGGAAACCTAGAGGCCCTGGACTTTTCATATAACGTCAGTAAGAAGTCGGACCCCTTGCGAACTGCCACTCTTTCTTTCCTCTATTGCTGTTTTTATCTTGAGAAAAGTTTCCGAACCTTCGGCAATATCACTCAAAAAAATATAATAAACAGAATTAAAATTAAAAAAATTAGAATAAAAGTCAATTAGGAAAAAATGTTAATGATTACCTCAGAATAAGTCTCTGATCAGACAACTAATAATTATTGCATCAACTATATCACACTTTTATATTTAATTATTTCAGAAATTACAACAATAAGGGAAATAATTCATTAAATAAACCAATTAATGTTTCTTAGTTTAATAAACAAAACCGTACAAAAAAAAATGTACAGACTCAGATAATTTATCCTTTTTTTTTTTAACCCTTTAAGTCCTGAATTATAAAAAAATTAAAATTATTTCCTTGCAAATTCAAGATGAATAGGACCCTAATAATTAGAACTCTTTTAAACTATATTTTTTAGTGCCAAAATAAAAACGGTGACCGGTCCGGACTTAAGGGTATATTTTAAAATTTTTGGCACTCTAGCAATAATTTGGCTATACGGTAATACTGTAAATTACTAACTAAAACATGCAAATTAGGTATAAATAAATAGAATAATGTATAGTTTTTGAATTTTTGTATAAAAATAATTTGTACATATGAAATATAAAAATATAAAATCATTTTATATATATATATATATATATATATATATATATATATATATATATATATATATATATATATATATATATATATATATATATATATATATATATATATATATATATACATATATATGTTATATATATATATATTAGTGATGCACCGGAGAGTAATTTTGGCCGGAGGCATTAAAATTTTAATTCCGGCCAGAGAATGAAATTTTTATTTATACTTACCTTTATATATATATATATATATATATATATATATTATATATATATATATATATATATATATATATATATATATATATATATATATATATATATATATATATATATATATATATATATATATACTGTATATATATATATATATATATATATATATATATATATATATATATATATAAATATATAGTATTTACATAGTTATACATATATATATATATATATAGTATATGTGCTACTGACTCTAAACATGCAATTATCATGCACCTTTCGTCCTGATCCCAGATAATTCATACTAAGAGAAGTTTCAATTTCTGGAAGAGGGCTAAACCTCATAAGGTGTGAACTGCTTCTGTGCGCTATTGTATCACATTACTATCAAGAGGAAACCAAAAGAAGTTCAAATATTATAGCACAAAACCTTAACTGGATCATCTCGATTTGAAACATAAACCATATATTTGAAGATAAAAGAAATATTTGAATCTTCAAAAAAAAAAAAAGAAAACATGATATCATAGACACAGCAGATGATGATCCATGTCCATCCACATCATCAACTTCTATTAAAAAAAATCTTCAGCCTACACTGTTTGAAATAACTGATAAACAAAGATTTGGGAAATTAATGATAGAAAAAGCACAGAAATTCATTTCAAAATTGGGGAATTGATTGCTGTGGACAATCTGCCATTTTCTTTTGATTTAAGAGATTAATAAATCACGTATGTCCACAATATAATATTCCATCAAGGAGGTACTTTTCATAAGAGATTATCCAAACAATATATAGAAGGGTAAAGAACAAATAACACTTCAGCTAAAGAAATTCAAGCAATATCATTAAGATCAGATATTTTGACTTGCTCATATAACAATGAAAGTTTTATAAGATGTCAGAGCATTGGATTGATAAAGATTTTCAAAGGAAGAGTGAACATTACAAACAAATCAGTAGTTTTTAGTGTTTCTCCCATTCAGCAGAAAATATGTCTTAAAAAGTGAGGACGCTTAAGAGTTGGATTTAAAAAAAATAAAATATTCATGTGGTCTTAAGACAAACGCTCCCAACCTTTTACTCTCAATGCACTCCCCTTTGATTAGCTTTCATGGGATATTAGCACCCTTGCTCAGCAACTCCTCCTACCTGTCCCTTCATGCAAAAATGTTTGTTTTTGTTGGATAGTAATGTTCTTAGGGGTAGCTAAATAATCAAAAGACTCAAATTAATGTAAGTCATTATTTTTTATTTTACATTTTTGCAACATATTTCCTAACTTGCTATAAGCTTGCAGATATACCTCTAATATCAAACAAATAAAGACAAAGTATTTAAATAATTTGTAAATCACATTATCTTACCATGATTAAAGTACATACACTATTAATCTTGGATATACAAGTCTTCAAACCTGCCTTTTTAATAATTTCTGGGTTGGTGCTTCCATTATTATTCAAACATTGCTTTTTATGTACCCTCAACCGTATGCGTAGAGTACCACCAGGGGGTAGCCAGATCCCAGGCTGGGAAGCGCTGTCCTAAGATAACGCACCAAATATTACAAAAGGTATGAGAGCGACAGGTGCTATAAATGAGACATATATCATTCCTTACAGCTAGTAATACATGATGTTATATTTTCTCATAAAAATTCAATTTAAGATTTAATTACTTTATGTAGGAAAATTGTAGGTCATCTTAGTAGATCACCAATTGCTACAGCTAAATTCACAAATTAAAAATCTAATTTGTTACACACAAGATTATCCAAGATGTGGAAAAAAAGATGGAATTCATCATATTATATGTTGCAAAGAAATTGAGATAAAATTATTATATATTCTTCAATTTCGAAAAAAGCTTTAGATATCTTAAATGCGTAATCACTGGAAGCTAATGGAGAATATAGTTAGATTGCTACAACCATTTGAAGAATTTTAACTAAAAGAGCGAGTGATGATGATGTAGATATATCTTTGCACACCGCACCTGCAGTTAATGTAATAGTAAAATATTTAGCAAAACTTAAGGATAGCGGTAAAAACTATGAAAGATGAACTTTTAAATTCCGTTGTTACTGAACGTTTTGGTACCATTAAAGAGAAGAACCTTTATGTACTTGCAACAGTTCTAATCCACAATACAAATTAGCTTCTTGATATTATTGATCAGAATAAAAACAAAATTTATGCTCAAAGAAGAAGTAAAACTTTATAAAAGCTAAAGAAAATATTACATTAAGTTCAGATTCTGATGAACAAAATGATGGTCAAAATGATCAGTCTTATACAGATTCACATGAAGAATCTGAAAATGAAATGGCAGATATTGATAAGGAAGCACATTTAATTTTCTGGAAGTGATTTGATGACATGCTACAAGAAAAATCGTCAGAAGAAAATGAAGATTATTCAGATACAATTAAACCAAGTGGAACTGATCAAAGGAGAAAAAGTTAAAATGCAAACGTAGAAGCAGCAGTGAGAGAAAACATCATGAATTAGAAAATACTATTCAAACTACTGTGGATAAATATTTTGCAGCACCACTTTTGGAACGAAAATCGGATGCTGATCTACTGTTATGTGGTGGAAAGAAAGAAAAGCTATTTATCCTGATTGCATCTTACCTGAATTAGCTAGGAAATATCTCTCTGCTCCACCTTCAAGTGTATTTAGCAAGAGAATGTTTAGACAAGCAGGAAATTCTACAAGTAAAAGGAATCGTCTTTCTCCAACACTAGCTGATCGGCTCCTGTTTCTTCATCATAATTTAAGATCATTTGATTTTAAATATTAGAAAATGGTTACCCAAATAGCAATGCATAAACTATTTAACTTTCCTTTCACTGACTTTGTGCTTAACAATATAATTTAATTTTCTCAAAAAATTCTATTGTGTTACGCTATACAGTATCGATAATAGCTGATACATGCACTATATATATATATATATATATATATATATATATATATATATATATATATATATATATATATATATATATATATATATATATATATATATATATAGCAGTATATATATATATATATATATATGTATATATATATATATATATATATATGTATATATATATATATACCGTATATATATATATATATATATATATATATATATATATATATATATATATATATATATATATATATATATATATATATATATATATATATATATATATATATATATATATTCAAATGTTAGTTTGTTAAAACTTAAAAGCTCTTTAACAATTTAAAGATTAAGGATATACATCAAATTTTTAGTCTTTTGGTCTGATATGGCATGTAGTTTAAAAGTTCTTTTACCAATTCATTTACCTATTTCTGTATTGCATTTTTAAAGCTAGATTTATCAAAAGTGTATTTTTTTGTTAGGGGTTGTCATTTTGATATCAAACCCTTTTAAGTTGTTTATCAAAATAAGTAGTCAATTTAGTAAAAATGAGATAGGTTTGTCTATATTATTATATATTATTGTGTTATTATATTAGTTATTAGTTTGACTTAATATTATCACTACAACAAAAATAATAAAAATAATTTTTTTTTTTACATTTTTTGTATGAATCAGTTCTTCTAAGTAAATTTATTTCATTAAATGGCATTATTACTTTCAATGAATTATAACTATTTTTATTTTCAAACTACCTTTAAAAATATAGGTCTCCGGGCCTGAACAGTTAGGAGACTTAGTGGCTCCGGCCGGAGCCGGAGATCTTTAAAAAGGCCAGAACTCTGGCCAAGCCGGAACCGGTGATCCGGTGCATCCCTTAATATATATATATATATATATATATATATATATATATATATATATATATATACAAATAAAAATATATATTTACACAGATATATAGTTTTACTTCCGTATATATATATATATATATATATATTTCCTTTCATAACTATAAGCTGATAATATAAATTTCTAATTTATATTTCTTTTTTCATTTATATATATATATATATATATATATATATATATATATATATATATATATATATATATATATATATATATATATATATATATATATATATATATATATATTATATATATATATATATATATCTATATATATCAGAGGAAGAGGGAGAGAGAGGGTAAAACAAGAAACTAGACTAATGCTTATGATATTGAACAGCATGTGGTATTTTGTTGCCGAGGGAGGAGGCAAAGATGAACTTTGCATTTTTCGCAAATGACTGACATCTTGAGCTTTTTGCAAAGTTTGTAAGTTTTCTTCCCCTCTGTAAACACTGGCCAGTGGGAAAGGTTGTCATGCCTGACAGATTGTGCGGGAGCATATTCTCTGTTTTGACCTCTGTTTTCTCGTTCTGCCATTGCTCTGGCCCCGGCTTTCGAAGGTCTTCCTCGCTGGGTGCCACTACTCCTACAATTCATAAGCCCATGCGCTATGTCCGTTTTGAAATCGACTAGTGGCATGTTCTTTTTGAGGGGACCTTTGCTCACATGGACCCTCCGCTGTATATCAGCCAGGCATTGACAACGCTATGGTCCAACAATAATAAAAAGATAGAGGTATTCATTTTCTGACTTTGAAGTTGATCCGTATGTCTCAATGAGCATATCCGCCCAGATCAACTCCGCCCCATGTACTTGTTGTATTCTTGTACAACAATGGCCTCTTGATATCAACATATTTGTTTTCCTTAGCTTCCAACCTGCGGCAGAACCTATCGTGTGGTTCAATACCAGCATAATTGGATAATAGGTGTACCGACCTGTTATCATACATACCAACGTTTGGCAACACAATCAGTAACTCTATCAACCCAATCATCATAGCTTCCCCTTCCCTCTCTCTGATCTTTTTCATCCTTGAATGTGATTCCTTTCAGTCGATTTTGGCGCACAGTTGATGCAAAGAGAATCCCCTTCTCCCTCAAAACACCTGCCAAATCCATGGACGAGAACCAGTTATCAAAAAAATATCTTGTAATTCTTTATTGGGAACCAGCACAAAAGTATACCATACTTCAGAATGTTATATAATAACACACTTGTCTGTAATATATAAAATTATATATATATTTATATATATATATATATATATATATATATATATATATATATAGAGAAAGTATATATATATATATATATATATATATATATATATATATATATATATATATATATATATATATATATATATATATATATATATATATATATAAATACTAACCTCGAAAATAAGAGCTGAATGGAAAATATACAATGATTTTTGGTAACAAAAAATTTTTGTCTACCAAAGAACACTGTCAATTCAAAGATATATCACTTATTAGTTGTAATATATATATATATATATATATATATATATATATATATATATATATATATATATATATATATATATATATATATATATATATATATATATATATATATATATATATATATATATATATATATATATATATATATATATATATATATATATATATATATATATATATATATATATATATATATATATATATATAAACGTAATAAAATCGTAAAAAAAAATTCAAATTTTTTTTCATTTTGGCTAACCTAGAAGCCTGGATTGACCCATATATATATATATATATATCATAGCTGGGCATGCCGCAACGATTTTCGGCTATTCGGCTACGCTGCACTATCAATTCTTATAGCCGTAGTCGTAAATTTTTTTTTAAATAGTCGGACAAGCCAACGACGCATTGCATTTTTCCGCGGCTATCGTTTCGGCTATGGAATTTTTTTAATTAAGTGAACCCTAACTCCGTTCTCCCTGATGACAAGTCACTTTCAAAAACGGGTTTTATATTGGTATGAAAAAGGCGTGGCATTGTAGTGATAAGTGTGTAATAATAATATTTTCAGTCTTAGTTCTATACTAATACGAATAAGATATGTCAAAAGCTAAAAGAAGAAAAGTGCAACCTGTTTTAAACACGCAGTTTTATTTAAAATTCCTTTGTGATGTTCTTGTCATGTTATTATTTTATTAATTAGGTATTATTATTATGTTACTAAGTAATTAAGTAATAATTATTATAATTACTAATTTACTGATTAGTAGTTACTAGTTACTAAGTAATTAATTACTAGTAAATATTAGATATATCAACACACAGATATATATAATATATAATATAGTTAGTTATATGTATATATATATATATAAATATATATATATATATATATATATATATATATATATATATATTATATATATATATATATATATATATATATATATATACAGTATATATATATATATATATTCTTTCAATAAATGCGTAATCGTTTCTCTCTTTATATATATATATATATATATATATATATATATATATATATATATATATATATATATATATATATATATATATATAAATATATATATATATATATATATATATATATATATAAAGTGAAAGGACAAAATATTAAATTTCTAAGAAAAATGAGAATAATTTATATGAATTACTAAAATCATTTTGCCTAAATTGTTAAATTTAATCGCCTGACATGAGAGTGAGCGAAGTCTGACAAAACATCTTCAATTTTTATATCAATATTTCGATGTATGTAGAGGAGGGCAAGTCCAATAAGTCTTTCATCTCCAATAGTATTTCAAGTAGTTTTTAGAAGTCTTTAATGTTGAAAGTTTCTTTCTACTGAAGCATTAAACATCGGTAAAATTGCATTTGCAACAAGATGTAAATATTTGGAAAATTGTGAACTGCTAACAAGAAACTAGTCCATCTATTAAGTGTTTTGGGCTTAATCTGTGCTGGGATGCCATTTCAACTTCCATAATTCCCATTCTGCTTTTACTAATCTTCTATTAGGCTTTCGAGATTCCTGTAAATGTTACAATAATCTTTTATCTTCTCACATAACATATTACACCTGTTCAGTATGACAAATTGCAAGGAAAATTTTAAAACCTCTCTCCTAATGATGATATTAAATCATCCAAAAATGGTATAAAAATGGATGTGCGATAATAGGCCTGTGGGTAGGAGATAGGAATGTTGGGTATTTTTGGAATTTGTTAGTTCTTGGTACAGCAATTTCAATACCTAGTTCAGATTCAGATGCGCTACACATTCTTCAAAATCAGCTGAAATTCTAATGTTGCATTTTCTCTGATGGTTTCAAGTTTAGTTTCAACTAATGGACTTACGAGATTTGTTCCTGACAGCGACGAATTATATAAAATTAATTTAACTTCTGCACTTTATATTATTAACGGATATGATAGTTAAAAAATTTTAGTGTCTAGAAAATTTCGGGGGGGGCCATGGCCCCCCTGGCCCCCCTAAATACGCCACTGTATATATATATATATATATATATATATATATATATATGTTATATAGTTATATATATATATATATATGTATATATATATATATTAATTAGATTTATTAATTTATCAGATACTGAAATTTAATTAAATAATTTGTATAAAGTATAAACATAAAATTATTAAAATAATTAAATACATGGATAAGTTTGTGACTAGGACCAGAGGTGTTTCTGGAGACAGTTCAGCCGCTGCCAGTAGTAGCTTAAGGAGCAGCTCTCCCATTTTAAATGAGAGCTGTGACATGGACAGCCAAAGATCTCTTACTGATCCTGTCACTGTAACCCTTGATTGTGAGGAGACGAGGGATCCTGAAAACCAAGGCCAAGAGGGCAACGAGGATGCCATCAAAGAGTTGAAAAGCTATTTGCTCACTCTTGAGAGGTAAGAAACTCGCTAAAGACTAAAGACTAAAGACTAAAGACTAAAGAGCATAGTAAAGAGTAAAGACTATAAAGTAACCAAATTAAATCTTAAAATAAAATCTAGTAAATTAACTTTTTTTGAATTTTTTCATGATTGAACATTTAAATATGAAATTACAAAGTCAAATTCAAAAAAAAAAAATTAAAAACTCTATTTATTTCAGTTTCTTCATTCTTTGAAAAATTTTTGAGGACTGATGAGAAAGTTGATGGGGTGTCTCTTAGGAAGATTTACACTGGTGTTGCCAAGTGTAAACATCCTGCCTGCAAAGGGAAGGGGGCTTTCCTACAGCACCCAGACAAGGTCCCACCTCAAGCAGCATTACAAGCATGTAAGTTTAAATAATTATTAATTAAATAATTTAGATAAGATCACAACAACTAACTGGTGTTGCGCTAGTTAATTAGTTATCAAGATTTAAACACTTGTATAAAGTCTTGATACTTTATACAAATGTTATCAAAGAAAATTAAAAATTTGTAATTAAAGTTTGTATTATTTTTATATACCAGATGCACAATGACTTTCTCCCTCACCTCTCTGCAGCCATTGAAGGGCTTAGCAAGCGCGGTCGCTCCAGTTCAAGGGAGAGTGAGTCTCTCAAGCGTCAGATGTCTCTGGATGAGAGCTTCAGGTCAAAGTTCAGCCAGCAGAGAGCAAGACAAGGTTACACCAGGTGAAAATATTCAGAAACATAATATTAGTTATTTTAATTGAACTCAATTTTTTTTAAATAGGTATATGAGTGACTTAGCGTCTTCTACGTTTTAAAAATATTCTTTATTAAAAATTTAAAATATATTGATTTATTAACTTAATTACTTTTTCATATTAGTGGTTCATTCATTCAATGATGCCACTGGATTTAGCTGATGATCCTTACACGAATGAGATGTTTTACCTCATTAATCCCGAGTTTCATCCCACCTCAAGGAGGACTTTGAGCAGGGATATTGAAAAGCTGATGCAAAAGGGAAAGACTCGACTGATAAACAACCTCTTCCACCAGAAGTGGGTGGCCACTACAGCCGACAGTTGGACCGCCCAAAATAGGTCCTTCTTGGGAATGACAGTCCACTGGATTGACAGGGTCAACCTCAAAAGGTGTCATGCAACTTTGGCGGTCAGGGAGGTGAAGGTAAGAAAATTAAAAGGTAAATTTTGTCATTTTATACCTTAGTCTCATAACCATAAGAACATATGAGGTGTAAATATTATTTAATTTACAGACTAAAACAATAAAATTATTGTCTTTAGGAAAGGCAAACTCACCAGTTACTGGGGAAACTAATCACAGAGATTCATCATGAGTTTAGCATCCACGGTAATGTGAAGGCCACCACTACGGACAATGGCACCAACTACGTGGCAGCCTTCAACGCCTTTTGTGAGTCCAACCAGGACCAGGAGAACCTTCCTATGGACCCTGATTATCCTGACTTGGAGATTGTGGATCTCCAGGAGCTCCTGAGGGCTGAGGGTGACAACCCAAGTCTGCCGCCTCAACACCGCTGCAGGTACTTAGAATTCACGAAAACTAGTGCTAAATGCTACTAATATATATTAATAATATTATTAAGTAATAAGTATTAACAAATAAAGATTTGTCATTTAAGATTTAACTAATAATCTTTGAATTTCTTTTGAATTAAATATCTTAATAGCTTAGGCAGCTCACACACTAATCTGTTGGCTTACAACAGATGTGAGGATATAATAGGCTGGGAGCAAGGGGGCCTACAGTGAGAGGACCAGCTAAGATCCAGGCCCTGTGGAACCTTCAGAACAGGGCCCCAGTGGTGGCCAACCAGATCAAGATTGTCGCCAAAAGAAAAATGAAGACTCCTGTGGTGACAAGGTAGTAGTAGTTACTATTAAAAAAAGAAACTTAGCGTAAGAAATTGTTGCCGATTAATTATAGACAAGTTCATTTTATAAGTTTTTGATATTTTATATAAAGTTATATTTATTTCTGCAGATGGAACTCCCTATATGATAGTGTGATGGTCCTTCTGGAGGTTTTAAGGGTCGAAAACCAAATGGATGCCATAAACACCATCCTCATCAAGCAACCCCAAGGGAGGTTCCCCTCACAGAGGTAGACGTCGAGGTAAATATAAAGTATTTTTAAAGTAGCAATTGCTCTTTTAATATTTTTATTTATAATTTAATAAATTTTATTAAATTATAAATCTCTCCTCACAAACCCAAACCCTCCATTAATCCCTGTTCTGTACCTGTACCATCGCTCTTGCTTGCCCAACACTCATATCGCTACTTTGTAAACAATCTCTAACTGAATATATCCACCTTTTTTTCCGGTCATCCGACAGGCAAAACACTCTCACATGTGCTCTTATACACTTTCTTAACCAATATGGTGTTCTCCACCTTCTCACATGTCCAAACCATCTTACAAAATCCTCATCAAATTTGGCTGTCTTTTCCCTTACCGCAAGACACGCTTCCATGATAAACTCGTTCCTCATCTTATCCAACCTCCTAACTGCCAAGAACGCCCTCAGATTGTCCATCTGTACAACCCTCACTCTTGATCTATTCGCCCTATTCCATACAGATACCTCGCTCTCCTGCTCCCGTATTTTTATTAATAATCAATTATGCTTACGTAACTAAGCAATTTATTAATTTTCACTCTTTCAGGTCATGAACGAGTACACATTGGTCATGCAGTCTGTGGCGCAGTGTCTTTATATGCTTCAGGGGGAGAAAAGGGCATACATGGGCACCCTCCTAC
Organism: Trachelipus rathkii; assembly: GCA_015478945.1. Lineage (NCBI taxonomy): Eukaryota > Metazoa > Arthropoda > Malacostraca > Isopoda > Trachelipodidae > Trachelipus > Trachelipus rathkii. The sequence goes on along the minus strand of JABUQX010112109.1, from coordinate 25,472 downwards.
CCCAACTTTGGTTGATGAAGACCAGCCTTGAGGAGAAGAGTGAAAATATTCATCTTGTGTATGCAAGGCCACTAGTACAGGCCCTCCTCAGTGGCTATGAAAAGAGGTTTGGCCACCTTTTTCAGAATAGGGATCTCCTTATGGCCACTGCCCTTCACCCCTCCTTCACCCTTAAGGCCCTAGAAAGCATTGCACCTGACATGGTGGAGGAGATCGGGGACAGGATTACCCGGAAGATAGAGGACTCCATCAAACCCACTGAGAAACAGCAGCAGCATCAGCTTGGCCAGCCAACAGAAAAAGAACCCCACAATTCAGACGCACTCCTATTCAGTAAATTGTTTTCTAGAGTATTGGTACGCAGAGCAAGCCAGCAACAGGATGTGGAAATCGTCATACGAAAGTCCGTGGAGGAGTGGGTGCCCTCTCAAGAAGATCCGAGCTGTTCCTGTTTCCCCAACCAACATAGGGAGATATGGATAGATCTATTTATAAAATATAATACCCCCATTCCTAGTTCAGCAGCTGTGGAGAGGTGCTTCAGCGCGGGTGGGGGACATCCTCAGGGCCAAGAGATCGTCCTTGAAGGAGGAAAGGTTTGAGGACCTTCTTTTCCTCAAAGGAAATATGGACCTCCTGGAAAACATGGACCACAGGGACATGGAGGAGGAAGAGGACCTATAGCTATGAAAGTATTTAACTATTTATGTAGTTAACATTTAATAAAAAAATTAAATAAATCTGTTTTACTATCTTATAAAAGGTCTAACATGTAAAGGAATGTTCGTTATCGCGCAAAAGTTTACTTTGTAATTTAACGGTATCGCGTAGGATAGCCGAATAGCCGCATAGTTAATGCCGCACTGAGGTTTTCAAAAATGCAGTCGGATAGCCGATGACGCACTTTAGGTGGCAAAGCCGAATAGCCGATGACGGACCTTGAAAAATTATAGCCGCGCCCAGCTCTGATGATTTTCAATATATATATATATAAACGTATATAAATATATGTATATATATATATATATATATATATATATATATATATAGTATATAGATAAAAAGGTTATATATAAATATGTATATATATATATATATATATATATATATATATATATATATATATATATATATATATATATATATATATATATATATATATATAAACGTAATAAAATTGTAAAAAAAAAAAAATCAAAATTTTTTTGTTTGGCAAAACTAGTAGCCTCGTAGTCCGAAGCGGTCACCGGTGACCGCATGATTTTCAAGTACATTTGAGCAGCGATAGGTTTATTTTTACGAAAATATACAAGAATACATATTTCTTTTTTCACATTTTTTCTACATAACAATATGAACAAACACACATAAAAAAAACTTTTATAATAAGTAAATAAAGAATAAAAATTACTATTTCACGCACAAAATCAAATTTTGAGAAGAGAGCCTCCAACACCCCCTTCTCACCATGTCTGAAAGAATACTGACTCAATTTTTGGCAGTATGAGATATTATATATATATATGGATATAAATCGATACTTTTAGTAGATTTAAAAAAAAAAATTGCAAAAATTGATAAATTTTATCCAATAATATCAATCACAGAAAAGCGGTCACCAGTGACTGCTTAGGACTTAAAGGGTTAATACAATCAAGATTTGCTTTATTATGAATGTAATGAAAAACACAAGTGACACCAATATTTACCCTTCTTTATGAAGACAATTATGTAATTATGTAAAAAAAACTGTATTGATTTATGTTAGGAAAAGATTATAGCGTGATGTTCTGTTCTGTAAAGGAAAACTGTAATTTGATGGTGTGTTATGTACTGACTGTTTTTGAACTTGGTGAATTTTAAAAAAAATAACATTTATTTAATATGTATATATACATATACCTACCAAAATTAATTTCCTTTTTACCTTAATTTTACCTATTCTAATATATCATTCACCGAGCATGCTCCAAACAATTGTTTTCCCTCATTCAAACAAAAAAAATACAGAACCACAATTTTATCTATAATAATATTTTAATGTGACATACACAATTTATTGTTACTGATCACCAAAATATTTATATATGCATATAACAACAGTTGAATAAACACTCTAATTTCATAAGTTCATGGAACAGAATATTCAACGGCTTTACATATAAATTTAGTTTATTGGTACACAATTATTTTTAAAAGTTTTTATTGTTAAATTATACAATTGTTTTCACCTTCATTTTTCTGTTTGTACCGGCTTGAGGTGGTATACTATATTTAGGAGCACTTTTCACTTTGGAGTCTTTCTCTCCCACTTTTCAACCCTATGAAGGTTGAATTTAAACAACGGAATAATCACTCCCTGGCCGCGTACCTAATGGGAAGGTACACATAATCAGTAACTTACCATACTCTTGTATTATTATTTTAGGACATATATTTAGTTCAATTATGTAAAAGAAAAAGAATGTAAAGAATATTAAATAGACTTTGAGAATGGCACTTACCCCTGGCTAGACAGAGGTTTTATGTAATTATAAACTTGTTTCCCTTGTACAATTCAAGATGGTGGGATTGAGCAGATGATGATAGACAGATCTAAAATAATAATAAAATATAGGCCAAATAAATTGCTAGTACTGACCAATTCTCCAAAGAAAACAAGATTTATAGAACCTTCCTACCATTTATTAAAAATTGCGATTCATCTACTTTACACAATCCTCCAAAGAAAAAGGAATAACTCGTCAGAATTTGTAGCTCTGTATCTCAATATTGTAGAAAATCTTCACAACATAAAAATCATCATAAGTGTATTTTTTTTTTTACTAACAACCATTCAATAGAAGTAGTGAATTAACTGAAAACAAGAATAAGATCCCAAATATTAGGATATTACACTCCTCCCCACCCGTCATAACATGACGGGAAAGACTGGAAAAGGAGTAGCGAATGAAAACTAACCTATACCCAAAATTAGAAGCAATTGAAGAAGAAAAATCTAGTTATTCTGAGCCACTGTATCGTCGCTCATGATTTCGTAAAAATGCCTCTAGAACATCCTGCATCTCAACGCCATCTATGGCTTCCTCTGATACGTGCAGTAGGGCTTTAAAGTAAGCCATAAATTGATCAAATTGTCCTTGAGCAAGATCGTGAAGATCCAATCTCATCCTTTGTAATACCGGTGGATAAGGTATTTGCACAGGCCTTTTACCACCCGCTGGGGTGATAACCTCCAAAGGTCGTTTTCTGGTCCATTGGCTTTCTACAGCTTGATAGACCGTTGTTGGATGACTTGGTAATGTAGGTAGGGATGGAGGAGGCACAGACAGATTCCATCCTGGAAAGGGTGGATTTATGGTAGAACTAGAACTAGATGTTGAAGCATAAAATCCAAATTTAGGCTGTCTCAAAGGAGGAGGGCTGTTTGAAAAGAGCAGTATACCAGTAGCTGTTGATGTAGTAGCCACTGGCACGTTTTCCGAAGCACGAACAGAAGTCACAGTAGATGTCGAAGAAGAAGCAACAGAAAGAGCAGAGACAGGAATCTTTGATGTAACTGGGGCAGCAAAGCTTAAACGAGAGTAGATCCCCAGTGGCTCACTACCAGTTATAGTACGTTTAGGGCATAAAATAGGACGAGCTGGAGCGGAAGCTGGAATTTCCGTTCGTTTTCTATTTAGAGTATTAATTGTAGGCCCAATTTCCGCAATGGATGGAAATAAGGCAGATCGTGGCCTACAAGCATAATCAAGTACATGGTACTGATATAGCATTTCCCAAAAGGCATTGGCTAAGTCTTTGGAAGGATGGACTCATCAGTGAGGAATCCTCTTGGTCCAAGAGAATATACTTCATTAGTAGGATTTAATAATAATTCCAATTGATTCACAGCTTTTCTTCCCATAAATTTCAAGGCTTCGGATATTTATGTGTGCTTTCCTGGCCATCTCAATTCCGTTGTATGCAATCTCAGCAATTCGTTATAAACCAAGATGGAATCCTCATTGAGATCCTTTGCATCTGTTCTGGGCAATTCATTATCATAGCAATCTCAGACTTCTTGGGGAGCAAAAGCAATATGTCGATGATAGTTATAATATGGATGGTCAGGCAAGGTTGGAATTACCATATAGACTCTAGCCTCTGGACAATATCGCTTTACCGCACTAATGATGTTATTAATAGGAGTTATAACTTCTCCTGCTTTAAAGTCAATGTTTGGGAGAGACACAGAATAAGCGTCTCTACGTTTCCCTGGACGAGTCTGTCTCCATTGCACCAATGTGTTCGCCATCCTATACAAAGAAAACACAAGGACATCTGTTGTATCGGAGGCGATACCACTAGCGATGGCTCGAGGGACATCTTCAAATCGTGGTAACAAGACTCTGGTAAACTTTGTTTCATGATTGCCTGGATTATTTTAGTCTGATCGTAGGCAGACTCCATATGGGAAACCCACGAATGTCCGAGAAAGAGCACCTGGAACGATATGAATATATATTAGGACAATCTGATAAAAAAAAGGATACTTAAAATTATATTAATTGGCTTATCCATTAATACCTAGGAATTGGAGAATTTTATTTGGATAAAGTGGATAAGTATTCAGTTTATGCATATGATAAAAGAGGTTATTTATTTTACGAAATTCCGGGCGTTCTTTCCGAGACCGCTAAACGCGCAGAGAAAAAAAAAACAAAAAAACATTTTTATTTAATAAAATTTTACAATTTAGAGATTTATTAACATTAACAATCATATAATATATTTTTACAATTTTCATCAACAATTATAATATATATATATAATTACAATTTTCACAATTCATGACAATTCATATATATATATATATATACAATTTTCACCAACTAGTATTATATATATTGTTCATTCTACTGACGAGGTGGATAACGTTTTCTTTCTAATATCCTTGGTTGGATCCAAGGTACATTACTAGTTCTTCCTGAGCCTCTCAATCTTGTTCGAGAGGCTATGAAATCTCCCGTGGTTTCTTCGACTTGACATGGTGTGTGATTAGATCTTCATTTTCTCTCTCCTCCAGAGGTGACTGCTGTACCCTCCTCCTTTCCAAAAATATCGTCGTCCTGGGTGTTGACAAATTAAGATTGTCCGCTGCATCTGAAACTTTTCTGTTCTCTTCGGACAATTCCTCCACTTGTTCGACCTTTCTCATCGGAGAGTTTATGAAGAGCAGCTTCCTTTGGAGATCCTCACAAGACATTCTTCTAGCATATCTATAGGGAACCATCTGATTTCTTTGATCTGTAATATAAAGGGGGTATAGGAGAGCAAATTAGGTAAAGTAGGAGTTTCAGAATTAGTTAAAGATATATTCGAGAAATTGGATAAATTAGAAAAATTAGGTGAATGGAAAGATTGATTAGAATATGGAGAAGTACTTGTATTAAAGAGATGTGCGAGATTGAATGAAGAAAGTTCACTAGAAAGACCAGGAGAATAAGCAGAAGAAGAAGTATAAGTGGAAACAGCAGGGACAGGAGGAGCAGAAGAAAGAGGAAGGGTGGGCAGTAAAATAGAAGGAAAAATACTTACCTTTGTTAATTCGTCTCTAACTTGTCTGTGCTGGAGTAGACTTCTCAATACTGTTTAGGATCATCCGTGTAAGCTCCTTTCCCTCTTCCAAATCAGGGAACCCCAGGAAATCCTCTTCCTCATCCTCCGAATCTTCAAACTCAAAGATCTCTTCAACCTGGCTTACGTTGCCCGATGCAGCATGAGGAGTTGAGTTTATAGAATCATCATTGTTGTTCTCTGGAATTTCCTCTATAGTTGTCTTATTTGTGAGAAGATCTTGAAATAATGGATTATCGCTTAAGTATTTGGGAGGAACAAACCACTTCTTCAATTGTCGATGGTGCACCTTATACAATCTTTTTGTTTCCAAGGATTTTATGATATAGGTTATTCTATTGGGATTAACTTTTATGATTTTCAATGGACCTTGATCTTTAAACTTATTTAAGGTTAGGTCTCCAGGCAACTGCAACTTCAGCGCCACTAGCTGATCTTGTAGGAAAGGGGAGAAATTTGTGTCCTTTCCAATAAGTATTGAATTTAGTCCAAGGAAGTCTAGGTCGTTTATCATGAGCTTCTTGATAGATTATTTCCAAAGGAGTTTTCGCTGTAGCGGCATGAACCAAATGATTATATGTTAGTACCACTTGCGGCAATTGCACATCCCAAAGACTGGGATAGGTTAATGATACTCTTAGATATTGAAGTAAAGTACGGTTAACCTTTCAGTAATACCATTAGATGAGGGATTGTATGGAGTAGTATAAATGTTTAATACCCTTGTCTTGCAACAATTCCTTGAACTCTGGACCTCTAAACTCTCGGGGATTGTCTGATAGTAGACGAGAAGGAATTATAGGCAAGTACTGTAGAACATTATGTAAAGCCACAGTTATTAAAGATGTATGTTTTGTTCTAATAGGAACCGCCGCTATCCATTTACTGTAATCGATCAAAACAAAGACATAATTGTTTCCTTTGGCTGACTTTGGCAGTTGTAACAAATCGACAGCCACTAGTTCGAATGGATATCTTGTGTTGATTTTTAAAGTAGGTGGAGCATGATATATATTAGATATCTTAGCTAATTGACACATAGCATGACAAGGATATGTCATGGCTCACTTCTCGTAACCTGGGATGCCAAATTATTCTTTCTAACAAAGCGTATAGCTTCCCTTGACCAATATGTACGAATTTGTGGTGGTTCACCACAGCCACCTGCACCGCAAAAGAAAAAGATATTACATAATGATATTGATCGTTTCTATTTTTATGGATATGATTATCTATTATGGATAAATTTTTTTTAGCAAATTTAAATACCTTTAACAGACCCAGAAAAGCCTGTTTACGAAGGAGGGCATTCTTTAATCTCTTTAATAAGGGGCCCCTTGCTTGACATTGCCTAATATGATCCATCAGTATCTCTACCGAATCCTGGGAGGTTCTTATCATAGAAAAAGAATGTACAATAATTTTGGTGAATTTTTACTAATAGTTTTTCTCTTCTCACCAAACTCAATCAGCAATTCAGGTGACCCGTTATAGTTAATCTCCTCCTCCCCACCAGACTTAAACCACTCAATGGGGAATTCACTCAGTTCTAACATACGATTGTTATTTTGTTCTTTGGGATCATCTTCATAAGTAATTATATCTGGTTCCCCTAAGTTCACATTCTCTATATTTGCTATATTTTCAACTGTGCATAATGCTCCCCTTGCTGAATCAGGAACATCATATCTTCTCACAAGATGTAATAAGTTGTAATGAACACCACTTATACAGAACAGATAACACACCTCCCCATGAAGGTTATAATATACCAAACCTCTTCGTTTATAGAGATTAGTAAAAGCATCTATACTATGAACAAAAATTAATTGCCCTGAATGTCTAGTCAATTGTAGCTGTTTTAATACCTGATTCGCTTCTTTAGTCTTTCCCACGAGAAGATTATATTTACTCCTATTGCTCAATAACTCATCTATGATCTTAACTCTTATCTGTAAATGTGATTCTTCTATACCTTCGCCTCTCAGAAATTCTGAGAAACACATAAATAACGAATCTCCTCCACCAGGCATTACCACTTCTATAAATCCATCCGGCGGCTCCGCCGCATTGCGTATGTTTGTTCTACTGGGAGTTGGAATGGTGTTCGTGATAACACATCAGCAACTATGTTATCTTTACCTGGTACATAACACAATTCATAATCGATATTGTTCAATTCCTCCAGGGTTCTAGCAACTCTTTGATTAACTAACGCATGTTCTGTAAAAACCGTAGTGGCTTGTGATCTGTGAAGATAAGGACTTTAATGTTATACAAAAAGGGTTTTAGGGACCTGACAGCCCATCGAACAGCCGCTAATTCTCTCTCAGTGGTACTGTACCCACGTTGTGCCTTGGAAACACAGTGGAAATATATGCAATGGGCTTCTGCTCTCCACTTTGAACTTGACTAAGACATGCTCTGCTCCAGCACCAATCCCAGAAGCATCAGTTTGGAGCAATAATGGAGCAGCATTCTCAGATCTATCGGGATAAAACAATAAAGGTGGAGATGTTAAGATCCTTTTGAGCTCCTCAAAAGCTTGTTGACAGTTTGCAGTCCAAGGAACATCTTTCTGGTGTTTCAGCAAATCAAACAATGGTTTGGCGATGACCGAGCAATTTGGGATATGTCGTCGGTAAAAATTCACCATCCCCATAAATTGTCTGACTTGGCGAGAGGTTTTTGGTTTGGGAAATTTGAGAATACTGTCAATTTTTGGTTGTAAGGGTTTCAATTATTGACTTATTATATGACCCAGAAACTGAACCTCCGTTCTTACTAAATAGCTCTTGGATGGTTTCAATTTTAGATCTGCCACGCGAAAAGCTTTAAGGACTTCTTCCAGAATAGAGAGATGTTTTTCGAAACTTTCGCTGATAATCAGGACATCATCAAAATATATCATAACCTTGCTCCAAGGAATATGACACAGAGCCGGCTGCATCGCTCGTTGGAATGTAGCTGGTCCGTTTTTAAGTCCGAAAGGCATTTGCAGGAATTCCCAATGGCCCAAAGGTGTAGAAAATGCAGTTTTCTCGATGCTGCTTTTGTCCATTTCGATCTGGTAGTAACCTTTAATCAGATCAATTGTGGAGAAGTACTGCATCCCCTGTAAGCTAAACAATGTATCAATTAAGTTGGGAATAGGAAAGGCGTTTCGCTTTGTGATAGAATTTAATTTTCGATAATCAATACAAAGCCTAATAGCTCCGTCAGGTTTTCAAATTGGAACTATTGGTGCTGAATATGGGGAGCAGGATCTTCGGATTATTCCGTCGGCCTCCAATTTTTGACATGCCTCTTCTACCTCATACAGGATTGGTCCTTGTAAACATCTAACCGAATCATTTACTGGATCATCCATAAGAGTATCAATAGAATGTTTAAGAATTCCAGTACACCCAACGTCCGAATCTCCCAAACTGAGAGCTTGAGGATATTTCATTAGGAGCTGTAGAACTTGATCTTTTTGGTTCATCAGACAATTCCGTCTCATCCAACCGAAAGGCTTCTCTTAGATTGTCCATTGTCCATTCTTTGTAAGTATCCTGTGGCTTCTGTGTAATCTCCACAGTATTTAATTTTCCATGGTTAACATCCTTCAGATGTATCAGATGTAAGGGAGAATAGCCTCGTTTTACATTAATTGGATGTTTATAGGGGTTAAAACAAGATATATAAACCAGAGATGCTTCCAAATAAGGGAACACCGCATTATCAGTTATAAAATGATTAGTTTTCTGGGGAGTAACCAGTATGAAGGAATTCTTATCTACTATATGACTATATGTAGCAATAGGGACTGATACACACATAAAAGGAGGAATTATTATATCTTTACTTACCATAGTTACCTCCACTAAATTATCAGCTTCACACAACCTTATATCTTTTGTTATAACTGTGATAAGATTATCAGAATCTTGATTTCTCCTAATTAACTCTTTGGATGCCAAGTCCGGCAATAACTTATCCTTCCTCAACAAATTATATCCAAAGATAACATCATATCCTGTCACATTATCATCCACCACCACAAAAGTATTCGGTGAGGTGAATTCATTGGAAAGTTTTAATTGTAAAGTGATTTCACCATTAACAGGAAAAATTACTTTTCCTATACCCGTTACTCCCGTATATGTAGAGGTTTGTAACGGAAATTTTTGTTCATCCAACAATTTATATGTTTTGTTGGTGATAAGGCTTAGGGAAGCACCTGTATCTACTAAGGCTTTCAATGGAGTGCTATTTTTACAACCTCCAATATATATATATATACCTATCACTAACGCATCCTCTGTGGGATTATGGATATTCGTAATATGGATAATATGTTCATTTGCATGACCTACATGTGGAATTTGGAGTGAGGATTGTTCCTCATTTACAATTGGAAAATTTGAAACATTTGGGTTTGATAAATTCGCAACAATAGAGGAATAACTTACTTTACCTTGTGGTTCCATTTCTTCACATTTATTTTCTGACAATTCTAGTACTTCATCATCCAGAGGAGGCGCAGAAGGCTCCAACTGCGAGACATTCTCTAGAAGGAGTTCATCGGAACTACACACGCCCATATTTTCAATGGTAGCGGTTGGTAATTGTGACCCATCAACTACCATAATTGGATTTTTATTTTCAATTCACTGTCGCTAGGGTTTCGGTTTCAAATACACGTTTTGTTGTTCACCTATCTTTTCTAGAGGCTCTGTGGGTGGGCCAATGGTCACAGAGCTGTCTAGTTTCCCCCTCGTTTAGTTACTTTTGGCTGTACTCGTTGGGGACAATTGATTCCCAAATGTCCACCACTACAGATAGGACATCCCAGAGGATCTTCTTGTGGTGTCCTCTGACTTCGGTTGGAACATTCCTTGACGACGTGTCCGTCGGCTTCACATCGTATACATGTTTTTGAAAGTATAGCAATCATCTGCAACATGTCCCCTTTTCCCACAAAAACGACACTTGGGTTGCAACCGACATTCTCGAACGTCATGGCCAGATTTTTTTACAATAATTACAAATTGAAGGTGGGACTGTATTTTGAGGATTATTAACTGGAGGTCTATTTGCTGTATTTGAATGAGGACGATCTCCATTCGTATTTGCTTCAATGTTCGTATAGCGACCAGCTGGAGTGGAAAACCTAGGTGGTTGAGCGATTTGATGTGAGAAATTGTTTACGTAAGTTGGATTATTACAGGTACCTGAGCACTGCGGGTTCGGAGGGGACATAAAAGATGTCAAACTCTCGGGAGTTTGGATAGTTTGCGTATATCCGCTGGGCACCGAATATCCCGGATATGATAAAGGTACTGACTACACTGGTCCAACTGATGATGGAGCAGTATATCCAGTTGATTGATGTGAGTTAACAGAAACTGCCGGAGTTAAATCTATAACTTCCGGTTGAGCTGTTACAGGAGTGTTACCTTTTTGCAGATCACTACTTGTTTTTTCTGACATGCATTTTCTGGAATAATTGTCATCAATCAACTTAACCAGTCGTTCCCAAGAAAGAGGAGCACCTTTCATGGATAATTCGCAAGCTACTATAAGTGAATTTACTAGATCCTGTACAGATTTTGGTAGACTTTTGATAAGCTTTTCTCTAACAATCTTCATAGCACTAACATCCGTTCTCGGAAATGCCTTCTCTGCCAGTCCTTGCAACCGCAAAGCATAGAGTGGAATGGTTTCAGTGGTCAGTATCTGTGCAGCATTAAAGGTACTCAAATCGCATTTTGTTTGCTTTTTTAAGTATTCACCAAACCAGTCAGTCAGTTCCTTTTTAATATTAGCGTAACTCGCATTAGATTTCATGAGGACATCATAGACCTGTTTTATGTCTCCTTCCAAATGCAAGCCTAAATAGGTCCTCCATCCGTCAACTGGGGAACTAGGATAAGTTGCAAGAGCATATTCTTCAAATCTGTTCAAAAATTGGTGAACATTTTTTTTACAATTTTGCGTTTGACTACAGGAATCATTTTCTTAGATTTTTGTTGTTGTTGATTTATCATCATTCGCATCATTTGTGTGACCATATCCAAGGTTTGTTGATTTTGTTCTAATATCCTTAGCATAGTAGTATTTTCTTGGGCTCTGAATTTGAGGGTTTTGTTGCTGTATACCCTGATTCGGTGAACTACCCAAAGGCATTGGAACTTGTTGTGGGGGCAAGAATTGAACGATTTTGCAGTTTGACAAAAACGAACTAAACCTCGAACATTTTATTATCGCTTTCAAACCCACTTCTTAAAATAATATTGTGGTCACCATTATGTTTAAATGAAAATCTGACTTATCATAGGGATGAAATTGAAGTGGACCTGCATTGTTCTCTCCTAAAATCATGGGGCAGTTCGGTCCACTGCTACTTATCGCTTCTAACATTAATCCTATATTATATATACAATAAATACAATTATACTAATTCTACTCCTAAAGGATAACATTAACATATTAAAAAAAATTTTCGGAAAAAAAAAGTCCATAAATCTTAGCATTTTGAGTACCCCTGATTTTGGACCGAATTGCCCCATTTTATGGTATATATATATATATATATATATATATATATATATATATATATATATATATATATATATATATATATTTATATAGATCGATATCGTGATTTGAAAATAATAATGAAATTTTTAAAAAGGATTGATTTATTTTTTCTTCTCATCTGGTCAGTCATCGCCTGGTGATGTCGCCTACTGGACGTTTTGTCATTAATATATATATATATATATACACTATATATAGATATATATATATATATATATATATATATATATATATATATATATATATTTATTGTGACGCTGAATCATTCTCATTATTGTATGTAGTCTCCATTTGGCTTTAAAGGCCGTTCAAAAGTAGTATTTCCCGTTGTTTTGACTCTATTTCCCCTTATGAGAATTATTCAGTGAGGATCCATCTCTTAAAGATTGTATATATATAGTGCTAAGCATAAAAAGAGACCATTTTTTTTTTGCCTATAATTATTAAACTATTTTACATATCAGACTTTTATAATCATTTCCTGCAATGGCTAGTCCTAGGCTATATAGCCCTGTAAAATTATTTGTTTTGCTTGAAAACTTTGGAAATTATTTGACCTCTAAGTGGTAAACAAAAAAAGACCACAATTCATAAAAAAAGACCATGTAACATAAAAAAAAAGACCACCTCCAAAACTCCCTTTAGAGTGCCCATATGTATTATTTCACATATACATATGTTTGAAGGTCTCAATTACTAGATATTAATAAAAAAAAAAAAAAAAAAGTTAAATTTAATAAAAATTTTTTTTTTTTTACCTCAGATTTCTTGAGCTCTTCTGATGGAATGTATAAGGGAATGTGCCAGTGCTGGATAACCCCCCTCCCTCCTAGAATAAATAGGTTGACATGTTCTACACCCTCCTTGAATTGGTTTAAACAAATATGACTACCCTTGAATAGGTTTTAAGAAATATGACTATTTGTATTTTTTTGAAATTGCGTGTTTGTTGCATGGTCTGGTTGTCAATTTTAATTGATTTTCCTGCTGCCAAAGTATTCTCTATTGGCCCAAAGAATATTTGGGAAGCAGGGACAGTTTCCTGGACCACAGACTTTTTAACACAGAATCGTCCATCACCTAGAAAACTGAGGAAATGGAACGATACAGTGCTAACGTCTTCCCCTTTATCGTGGGAAAATACTTGTTGCAACCTGCCAAGGTAATACTTGGTAGGTTTGTCAAAGTTGACAGCAAAGACCTTGTCTTGGATAGCCTCTCTCTACAGTCAACTCTGTTCAAGAGGGTTTTAACTTATAACATGGAGTTCAACAATTCTTGGCTATCATTTTCAAAAACCATCAGTCCACAAATCTTCTTCTTCGTCACTGCTTGAGGTGCTGGAGTAGTGAAGCTTTCGCTTTGATGTGGGCCGCCTTTTAACAACTCGAGATGTAACTGTGGAAGGTTTAGCAGAAGACATTGATGGAATCTCTATTGCTAACAAACCTTAAACATTTTCCTGGGACATTATTAAAGAGGCACATTGTAACACGGTATACATGATATGTATAAAATTTTGTTTCATATATTTGTTTGTGTAGTAAAGTTCCCATATTGGGTCTATCCATTTTTTCCGTACCGCTGATGGCTGCTTGATAATTTTTGAAAACTTTTATATTTTGCATGGCGTTAATATTATCCCTGGAAAGTTCAAAACCACCGTTCGTTTTTGTAGATTTACTCTGGTTGTAACAGGGTGAGCCAAAATGTTTGACCAGGTGGAGCAAAATTTATCACTTAATAGAGGTAACATTTTAAGTCATATCTCCATATTGGTAATTCTTATACCAAATTTCATAGAGAGTGATTTGTTAGGGATACTTTAAGGTACATTTGGCCTTTCCTGTTTTTTTTTGGGAAAATAATATTTCACCATGAAAATGAATCCGAAAAATTGTGTTAAAAATCGAAGAAATTTCCATTTTCGTGGGTGTATTATTAAAGAAGGAAATAATTTAACGATATAAAATTTTGTGTGATGTTACATACTAAAGTAGGGTTTAACTTAAATCTTATTTGAAGTTTGGTAAATATTTTAAAAAATTACAGGGTGTCCAAAAATCAATTTTTTCGGAAAACTGCAACTTTGAACCTTAATATTCCTTGATGAGGTGCTAAAATCTGAAATGCACATTATATTAATCACTATAGATATTCCTTCACCTGTACATTGACTTTGGTATTTGCTTGTTTCAAGAAATAGCCATTCAAAATGCCAAAAAAATTTTTTTTAAGTTGTGTTATATTAGTTATTATATGTTATTATAGTTCAAGACAATACATAGACAAATGAAATAGTGTGGCATCAAGGAGAAATGAAAACAATGTTAAAAAAATTTAATTTTAAGGTTAATATACATAAGAATGTACCATTATATCTACTGTAAATGACAAAATTAACTAAATAACTTTTATATATCAGCAGAATTACCTAGGTGTTAAACCTCAAACCAGAGCTACAAATTTTCAAAGAACAAATTCGAATCACAACAACTCCTGGAGGCAATATTCCACTTCATATACTTGTATGGTAGAGCCTTCAAATGTTTACGACTCCACTCCTGAAGACCAATATGCTGAGGATCAAGAAAATTATTACTACGACGATGATACTGATGGTCAATATGATGCACAGCAGCAGGATTTTTAAAATTTAGGAGGGTAGACCAACAAGCCGAATCTCCCCTCCGGAATCCTGATTTTATAAAATCCAATATTATTAATCAAAATGATGTTCAATTTATCTCTAATGTTAACACACTTTCTACACATGTAAATTCCAACAGCAAGGTTATTTTCTCTAATATTAATTTGGATAGGTCCCTGAATGAGTCCTTTTTAACTAATAATAATAATTTTGATTTCACTAATAACTCATGCATGCCTTAACAATCAATATGATATTAATTTTCAGAGTAACTTTAGTAACCAACATTGTTTTCAAGGTGCAGAGAACCCCATTAATGATAATGATTCTAGCCCTGATTTAAATTTTTCAGAGTTAGGTTTTAATGACTCCGCCGAGTCTGATAATGGTGTGGCACTTTTTAAGCCCAAAAACAGAAAAGTAGTCATGACGCAACGTCTCAATCACCCTCTGGAAACCCAAAAATCCCCTCCTATAGAGCATTCACATTTTCCAGAGGAGGCAAAATTTACACACGAAAATGTAAAAGCAGTAGACATGTCGCAGAGTATTAATCAAATGCAGGACCATTTTTGCACATTGCACATTTCCAATTGGAAAAGTTGAATATGGATTCTTCTCTTACCAAAACTCCTTTATCTTCTGCAGATTAATGATGATTATGAACCAGATTCGCGAGGCACAGCAGTTGCACAGGTTGTCCGCAGTGTGACAAAAATCAACTCCAACAGCGTGTGAATATGCAGCAGTTGCAAGTTGGTATTGAGAGCTCAAGAGCAGACGAAATTGGTGAAGATATCAATGGTGAAGTTAGTGTTGAGGATAAATCACTTGTAATTATTGAGATGGAGTTTGCAGATGATATTCAATTGGAAAGTAGGAGTATCAGTTCTCTTTATTTTAATAATATGCCACGCGATGTAGCAGTAGTAGAAGATAAAGTGCAAATTGAGACGGGTATATTATTTGATAGCACAGATAGTAGTAATGGCAGTTCTGCAAACGCTTTTGGAAAGCAGATGGCTCTCGCGGCTACAGAGCACTTGCCCAGTAATAGAATGAGCTTAGCATATGACCGACAGGTGAGACCTGATGTTGAGGTGAAATGCAGCAAGGTGATAAGTTTGTGTATGCCTGGTGGTCCTCATGGACATGATACAGCAAATTTTGAGGCGCTTGTAGATACAAGGCATAGAAATGAAGATGAAAGGTTCTCTTTCAATAAATACAGACGGAATAGAATAGTTAAGAGATATGACGGAATAAGTAGAAGGAATGCTTATGCGAACACTGACTACAGTAATATATTTTACTCTAAAAATAATAATGAATTGGATAAAAAAACTTTTCATAATGATTTGTATAGGAATAATTTATTAGGGAATATTTCATCTAATTCTTCGCATGATTTACTTGTTTCTACCTCTTATTTTAACAATCTTTTACCTTTTAAATCTCATATTAACTCTCATTCTTTTGAATATTTGATTAGTACTTTTAATATATCTCCCAAATTAACTTCCTTCCCTCAAAATGATTTTCAATCTTTAAAAGCATCAAATATTATAATTCAAAATGTATCACAGGGCACTCACCCTACTTCTATCGATAATTTTTCTGAATCTTTTATCACTTTTAATGAAGCAATTTTAACCACTTCCCATCCATCTTTTATTAATTTAGATTCAGACAAAACTTTTAAATCTCCCTCTTCCTCTCCAGAGTCACTTCCAGCTCCAAATTTTTCAACTTTTTTACTCGCCCACTACCTAAAGCGGAGTCACAACTTTCTCTGTCCCCCAAAGATTTATATCCTTCCTCTAATCCTACAGTTCTTCATTTCTTCCTACAGTTCTACATTTTCTTCATCTCTCACAAATGACACCAATTTTTCAGTAGATGTAGACACAAACTCTCACTCTTTGATTGGTCCCGCATACTTTTTAGACACTGATATATCTTTTAACACTTACATGTTACGTAATAAACGCCTTCTTCTTGACACCGGCAGCAACAGCACTTGGCTAAATGGTCCCTTATTTTAGAATTAGAAAACAAATTTGCCATTAATATACCTCTTACTAAAACGCCAATCACATTGAAGTCCATCACGGGCAATGTATTTGATCAAATTGTGACACCGATTTTAAATTTACACATTAAAAACGTAGTTGTACCAATTAATTTCATTGTCATTGATGATTCGCTTTGTGGTTTCAAAGCAGATTTTCTTTTGGGAACTAATTTTCTAGAGCTCAGAGACAAGCACCTAACATACGATCTCTCCCCTTAATGGAGGCACATAGTCAAAATACTACGTACTGTTATATTATCTGACACTGCATACATTCAATGGCCTCTTCATTACCCATCTATCCCCAGCCGCTGTCAATAGCATTTCCTGAACCGAGCCATTACACCACAAACAGCATCTTTACCTTTTCTCTTACCCAGATAGAGTCACTTATTTAAGCTTACAGTTCTGTAATATTTAACTTAATCGGATCACTGACACTAAGGGGATAATCCTCTCCTATTAGTTGACAAATGTCCAACCTTGAATCCTTACCGTAAAACTTAGCTTTCTTATCTCGTCCAAAGCGCTTCTTCATTAAGCAACAAACACGCCCTCCTCCCGAAAAGATTTAATTATTAAACGAACTTTTCTGAAAAAGCTTATCTTCAACTTTCTCTTCTTCATAAGGATGCGTTGTTATGAGCTCTTGTCGGAATCTAAAGCGGTCCACACCGTTCTTTGGATACTACCTATCTGATTGTAAATGGTCCAGCAGCACACTTCCATCACTCTGCAAACTAATACTTTCGTTTAAACAATAGAAGCAAGTCCTTCTTTTCCAGACGCCTGACCCTTGTCTTTTGCAAAGCGCTTTCTACTATTGTGGATAACACCAAATTCTCGAATTAAAGGCATTGAGGCACTCTTTGCATTAAAACATACATAAAGAAATTATTCAGAAGCTTTCAACACCAGAAAGACTCGATGATGTGCGCCAACTCTTACAGATCCCAATTCAGACGTGGCAAAAATTCTACTTTGGAGCCCTTCTATAGACTATAAAAGTATCATAGCTTTGGAACCGAAATGAGAAGTACCCCAAGTTTGGTCCACAATCCACGACAGTGCTCATCACGCCAGCTGTGGCTAAAGACGAAGTTCAGGTGACTTTAACCTAAACAGCGAACGTCCTGCCAAGGTTTTATACCGCCCTCCCTAATAGAACTCCCCCCACGCGTACCCTATAAGCAATAGAGGCCACTGGTGGTACGGACGATTTAGCATGGACAAAAGCGTTATACTTAGATCCATCTTCCAGCCAGGCATAGCGCTCCGCTGTTTAGTGATACAAGAGCAAATAAGCGGATCTAACCGCCCCGCAATTGTTGCGTACAATAGACTCGCTTAATTCTAATTACATTTCTTCTCACATTCACGTTTGCAGGATTAATGATATTTTAAGTTCTCCTACCCGGTAAACAGCTGCACATGCGCCCGGTTACTGGTAGCCTGGGTGCTCGAACCCGGTCTTGAACCCTATCTCCTGCCGTGCGACAGCCTATATCCGAAAGTGCGGGGGGGTGGGGTTAGAATACGCGAAACACAGCGCTAGTCATGATCACAACACACGCCCTTATCTAGCCTAGCATGTCGCACGATCCACTGACTCGATGCGATCGGTCTCGGAACAACGAAACGAACAACATCGGAGACCTCAAATCCCCCGCGCATCAGTGTGCTCAGCATATTCCGCCCGTGCTCGCTCGTGTCAAACAACGAAGGCGGCCCATGCACATGACGCCGGCCAGAAGCCTCGTACAGTGAACGACCCGTGCGAGTCAATACATTGGCTAGCCCCCCGCTGACTATTATCCGCGAGATTTAATGACTTGGGTGGATTAGCCAACAGCTACCCCTGAGCCGCTTCTGCACAATTTCATGCGAGCTGGCCTCAATGGCATCATCTATTACGGCGAGCCCGCGCAGGAGCAGATTTTCTTGACATCGATGCTTATATCATTGGGAACCCATCTCTGGGCGCAAAGATCACCTGAAAAACATTGAAAGAGGAAAGTCTTCGATTTGCTTTTCGCAAAAACAGGCTCATTAAAATAGAAACTTCTAAATGTAAGTTCTGAGACTTCTCTCCTCTTGTCTCGGGTTTTTTAAAATCTCCGAATAGGATGGGACTATCCCCAGCGACCTCAAACTCCACAAGACCTCTCACAGGTTCAAACCTCTCAAACGCTCAGAGAAACCGCGCTGCGGATCGACCTGATCAGAGACCCGCGGTCTCTCCTAGGTTTTCTAGCTTATTTTTCACATTTGCTACCCATACTCCAGACTATCAAGAACCTAATTACCACAACTCTATAAAGAACAAGCACCTGTTTTTTTTCTGGCGGTCTGCACCTGAACAAAATTGATGCATATACATCGAAACTTAAAACAAACTTTAGTTGCAACCCATATATTGATACCCGAGATTTATACCAACCTTTTCAATTTAACACAGACGCTTCAAACTAATCTGCTCTGGCGAGCTGTTATTTCCAAATTGAAAGATGACGAATACATAAGGAAAAAACCCCTAACTCATTTATCTTAGATCTCTTTTCTTAAGCGCGCTGGCGGAACTACACACAAATACCATACTTAGAGAATTGGCAAGCGTTTAAGCGATGTTTTTTCGCAGTTAAAGACTTGCAGCTAAAATTCAAGAACACAGATATCGGTATATGAGGTGACAATCGCTATTACTGACAATCAGCCTGTTACTGATTCACCCTCCATCAGACATAGGACAGCTATCTGGCCCGGGAGACTTCCGAAAGATGGAACTTCTTATAACAACATTTCAATCCCAACGATTGTGTATAAAACAATAGGTAACGATTAAACTTTGTCGCTGAGTTACTAAGTAGAAACCCCGCCCAGTTTTAACGGCAGGCGGTTTTTGCTCAATACAATATTTGTCCAACCACCCCGCTTCCATCTCACAAAGGAAAATTTTGTAAAGACGACAAAATGGACGTAAGCTGCGTGTAATGTAGACCCCATCAACACACACCCCCCGATTACAAAAGGCTCTCTTTTTCTATGACTTGTCGGCGAAACCACTTAATTTCTGCGATAATAATACCTATGTTCTCATATCTTTGGGGGTGCTCTGGTTGCTCACCCGGCCTTGCTTGGGACCCGAGAGGACGAGTCAAAAGCCAACGAAGGGCTTATAAACGTCCCTGTACTTCCAGTTCATTTGACCCATCTATCTTTGCCGCCATGCTTGATACTTTATCTCTTCTATAGGTACCCAGGCGGCAGAACCGGCTCGAACGGGGAACCCTGTTAACCACCCACTGGTGTACACCACCTTTCGACGCCCAAGCGTTAGCACAAAGGCCAAGCGAGGTGGCGGCTGTGTTCTGCCAAGAGACGCATTGTTCGTCCCAACGAAGCGAAGACACACCCCGCTCTCCCAGGCCTGGGTCGTCGTATGAGACCACAGAGTTCTCCCTTTGGTAAAGAACCTCGCTACCGCAAGAGGTGTAGGTTCGCGCAGTGGCTTCCTTCTTTCCTGCCACCTCTGTTCCCTGGAATTCTTTTCCACCTTGGAATCTTTTTCATTCTTTGTTGTGTTCCCTGCTGAATTTAATCTCACTCACTTTAAAAGCCTGCGTACTGTTCTCACTCGCGTGAATTTGCCTCTAGCTGGCCCAGATGAAAAAAAAACCTCTTGTGTAGCAACACCCCCTCCCTGAATAGGGGCTCTGCCCGTGAGGAAAATGAACAACTAAAAAAAAAAAACTTGTACCACATTACTCAACATCACCTTAAGTAACTGTCTTTCATCTAGCTTATGTGGGGGAACCTTATTGAAAAGTTATATATATACTATATACTATATATTATATATATTATAATATATACTATATATATATATATTATAATATAATATATATATTATCTATACAGGATTAATATTATATATATATATACCTACTATATATTAAGTACAGTATATATAAATAGTAGAGAGAGAGATGAGAGATGGGAGAGGAGAGACGATATGAGATACGTCGTGACCCAGCCGGAGAGCAAGTAGTTTTCTTTAAATTAGAATCTGTAAAAGGAAGAATATAAATAATAAAAAAAAAAAAAAAAAAAAAATCAAATTCATTTAATTCAAATATAATAATAATAATATAATAACTTCATTAATAATAACAAACGCTTTTCGTGGCTTTTACCTATTAATATATAATTTTTCCTTTCCAAGGAAAACGAATTTTTGCCTAATATTTTAAGCTTGTTCCATTAATTATTCATACTTTATAATAATAGTATATTATCTTCTAACAGTAAGGAACTTTAATGACTATTTGTTGTAAAAGCGTGGTAAAATATTATGTATTTCCACTGTTTCTAATATAATTTGCATGAAGAATTTATAATCTTTAATAACTTTACTATAATATTCAGAAGAACGTCGAAGCTTCAGTCGATTGAACAAAAATTTAAATACTTATGCTTTTTCATATGAGAAACAAATACATAGGTCATTCATTAAACTACGCATATGTATACAACCACAGACCTCAACAATACCTATAATACTTAACGTTGAATAAGCAGTTAACATTACAAGAGTTCCCGATACTTAACAACGTAACTAACTAAACTATTCTGACATAGCCAAAATGGCTGGTTTTTAGTTATATCAAACAATATCTCGATAACATTATCATTTATTAATTTTTGTGTGCAGAATAACATAGAACCATTTAACAAAAATTTATCACATTTTTGTGTAATAATCATGACTGAACCAGCGATAAAAATACGCTACACGCAACAAGATTCAGTATTCGAATTAAAATGCTAACAATCATAAACTCGTGATGTTAACATATATAATGATATATCAACATCAAATCCAAACATACCTTATGCATTTGATGAATTCTAGCTATTAACAAAGTTCCATATTCTTAACAACCAGTAAATAACTAACCATGCATTACAAAAATTGTAACCTAATTCATACGTTTTCAAACATATTTCTAAATCTCTCATTTACTATTTTCGTTATATCACTGTAATTTTTATCATCACCGTACCTTAATATCATACTGATCAACCGAATATTTGAAAACGTAACAAAAGTTTTATGCCTTAACAAAGCTAATATATCATAGTCTGAACCAAGAATATAACATACAACGAAAAACCTACCACACCTTAAGCAAAAATAAAATTTATAAATTATTAACAAAGTTTCATACTAGCAACAGTAAAGTACCTAACAACGGCGCTCACAGAACGAACATAGTACGAAGCTGATGAGGTAAATGTTCATTTAACAAATCAGTATAGCCAGTGTGTGTTTGTTTATTTTTATTTTTAATTTCATTTCTTTAAAAACCTTTGTTTTTTTAAAAACTTTATTCTTTTAATTTTTTTCTTTGTTTAAACTTTTTGTTTTTTAAAAAAGACTTTTATTTTATTTTAATTTCAATTTCTTTAAAACTTTTTTGTTTTTAATAAAACTATTCTGTTTATTTTAACTTTTATTTTTAAACTATTTTGTTTTTAAAAATAAACTTTTATAAAACATAAGATATATTTCGTTATAAACTTTTTTGATATTTATACTTAAAATTGTATTATCACTTATTCAGATGTGCTCGCTATTAACATAACAAATTTGTAATTGATGTGTTTTTACCCCATACCCTAAAACGGAGCGAGTAAATCACTGAATCAAGTATAAATTCAAAAGACTACCCTATCCTTCCCCCCTACCCGTCTCCCAACCCTGATCTGTTGGAGGATTGATCATTTGATTCTTTGATCTATTGATCTATGATCCAGGTCATATTTCGAGTATGCATTCTTGCCGATAAATTCAGAAAAATATTTGTCTTTTTTAACTACATTCAACTTGTTTAGAACAGTTTTAGAGAGAAAGGATTTAAAGGACTATACATTAACTAAACCTTGATGTAATGTAATATAATGCAATGAAAACTCACAACATATCTTAACTGCGAATAAACAACTAACATTAACCAAGTTCTAGAAAATTTTAACACAGTAAAGAAACTAATTATATAATATAGAACGTTGCATTTCACATCTTTTTTTCTTTTGTTTAAAAACTTTTATTTATTTTTAACTTATATTTCTTTAAAACTTTTGTTTTAATTTTAATCTATTTAGCTATTTTAATTTTATTTCTTTAAAACTTTTTAGTTTTTTTTATTTTTTTTTTAAAGCACTTTTAATTTTTTACTTATTTATTTCTTTAAATTTTTGTTTTACTCATAAAAATTTTTATTCGTTTTTATATTTATATAACGTAAAAATTTACATTTTTTACATAAATTAAAACAGTTAAACAGTAAATAACAAAATTTCACATCAATTGAAGCTAACATAACATTAACCTGAATGCAAGAATTAATAATGTATAATATAACATCAACCTAACAAAATCCATACTGGCAACTAGGAAAAGATAAACTGACTTGTTTACAGACCGTATCATACTTCACTCACTTTTTTTTTCAAACATATCTCTAACATATCACTGTTATTTTACATTAACATTAGTAAACATTTACAAAAATTTATTTTAAACATTACTCGCCAACTAATATAATATGCCGACGTAACACTAAAGTTTTTCAATCATAAAGCTAACATCATCATATTCCTGAACTAGGAATTATAAAAACGCACAATGACAAACCTAACTACCTTATGCTAAGAATAAATGCTAACATTAACTAAGTATCCAACCTTAACAACACTAAATTAACTAACAATGCATACGAACGAAACGGATGTAGTACGAAGCTGTTGTGGTTCCTGTTTCACTAGAGTTATCAAATACCAAACATCGAGAAATTTTCAACTCCGACTCACTGCACGAAAACATTACGCAATACCTATGATTCTTGTTGGTTCAGTTTCGAAACATTCGCAATACCCTATTAGATTCCTTGTTTGGTTCGTGTATTCTCTCGAAAACCATTTAAGCGTAATACATTGATTCATTCTGGAACCCAGGGTCAACTAACCAAATTTATTAAGAACATTATTATATGATATTGTGCTAATGATGTATAAGAGAAAAAACGTAAACAAAACTTCTAAAAATATAAAGAAATAACTTTTATATTTTTATAATTTTATTCTTTAAAATCTTTTTGTTTTTGTTTTTAATAATAATAAACTACTTTAATTTTTAATTTGCTATTCCAAAACTCGTATTTTTGTTACTAAAACATTTAAACTTTTTTCGTATTAGGATATAACGTAAAAAACTTTGAGTTTTTACATAACTCTACGACAGTAAATCTCAAGTGAAAAATCAGCCATTCCAGAATACTATCGTTGTTGTAGACTACATTCCTATGTCTACGATCTATCGATCTACGATCTACTGATCTACGTCACACTTCGTCTAAAACATTACAGAATGAAACATTACATAAAAAACAAGTTCTTTCTACACTGATGAATCAAGCATAACAAAGTTTTACATTAATAAACTAACAATAGCATCATCCAGTTAAGAAAAATAATACACACACAACAACCTGACATGCATTAAACATGAATGTACATACTGTTAACTCGCTAACGAAGCTCACACATTAACAACAGAAGTTACTAACATAGCACACAAAGACGTAACCTTATTCACACTTGTCCAAGCATATCCAACTCATAAACAAGTTAATTTTATGATTAACATGGTAACATTAACTAAAAATTTATCACAACATTATAGGTCAATTTATCATACTGATCAACGAATATAATAGTCTAACGCATTAAAGTGTCCATCCAACCAATAAAACTAACAAGCGGACTAATGAACTAGTGAAAAATAATGTACCAAGACAACTTAACACAACTGACTCATCAAATTAAACTGTTAACATTAACAATATTCCACACTTAACACCCGCTAATAGTAACTAACATTGCATGTCAAAACGATAACTATTCTTACTTTCAATGCATATCTCCTAACCATTAAATTATACGTTATCTTACATGACATCTCAGTAACATTTAGCAAAAATGCTTATTCATAACCTGTTGCCAGATTATAAACACTGATCAACGATTATACTTCTTAGTATAAAGTTCCACATCAATAAGTAAGAATAGGGTTCGGTCAACCATAGACAACTAAAAGATAAAATAATGAATGTTACATACAACGACACACCCTGAACACGAACCCCTACACATGAATAAACTGTAACATTAACCAAAGATTGTCTCACTCCTCTCACCAGATAAAATATATAAAACCTAAGATCATCAGTTCGTACAAAATACGTAATATCTACTGTATTCATACTTTTTCAAGCATATCTCGTAACATATCATTGTTAATTTTATCTTTCTAAATAACATTTATGCAAAAATAAATGTAATCATAACCTTAATAACAATTAGTAACACAATAGTCATTATAAGTTAACTGATAATCAAAGGTTTTTTTTACATTATTTCTATATCCTATAATTTAACAAAAAATTTATTACAGTAGCGGTATACCTTGACAACTCTTCTCAT
>JABUQX010112108.1:27500-35000 GCA_015478945.1 Trachelipus rathkii | reverse complement strand
TAGCTTGTGAAATCCCTCTTTTTAATATGTGCATCCTACATATTTCCCAAAACAAGAAAGTAAATCATTTTGTATAGTCATTGAAGTTCCTTTGAAAGCGTTAAGAACTTTTAGTGATCTCTTAAAGTTGGATCTAATTCAGCACTGTATTCTATTAAATCGGTTTAAAAACACCAGGATTCATAGAATCAGAACTTTCGTCATGACTCCTTAAGGGGAGTTCAAGATTGCAAATTTATTAAGCTGATAATTCTTAGTAAATGTATCTATTTACAATACTTACTGATTGTAGCATTCAATCACTTGTTTAGCAGAATATCAGCACTGCTTTATATTTACTTTTCTAATACCTGCTAAATTAGCCTCATTGTTTATATGACTTACGGAATGATGTTTACCTATTTGACTGATAGATAGGGCTAAATCAGTCACTCCAATTCCAGCCCAAGAATCATCTCCTTCAAATAGGGAAACTGTGAAGTAAATAAGAGCATTTTTCTCTGAGGGCGCAGGCATTTTGTGTCTCTTATATGGAAATCACATTTTCGAGAGTACGGTTTTTTGCTCTTGTATGATGTCAGAGTTAATTTTATATTTGGCATAGGCCTACCAAGCTCTTTTATATTTAATTTTTCTTCACATTACAATATGAAGCTTTATTATTTAATATATTTAATACACTATTCATTTTGAAATTATTATACTAACATGTAAAAAATATATAAAACATTTAAAAACTCAAACACAAACTCACTCCAAATGATTGCACGTTAACTGACAAAAAATAAATTATTATGGGATTCGATGTGTCGCTACTATGAAATCAATGTAAAAATTAACAAGACATATATATATATATATATATATATATATATATATATATATATATATATATATATATATCTTATATATATATATATATATATATATATATATATATATATATATATATATATATATATAATAATAATAATAATAATAATAATTAGTGTACGACAACTTACGCTGAGGCGATCTTAAGAATCGCTCCAAAGTAAGTATTTTATAATCTCTTCTATATCGCTGCCAGACGTACAATTTTCACATAACTATTGGAGCTATCAGGAGCGATGAATGATTTCGCTCGCCAACTCATATTCTTATATAAATAAATTTCAAAAAACTACGTACAACTGAGACAAGTATGTTTATTCAATTTCTTCTTATTAGATGAAATTTTCTTACGTTTCTGCCTTATTACAAGAGTTTTTAAAATTTACATTCAATTATTTATTAAAAACATGATCTTTTAATTAAGTGTTATAATTCAGAATTTATGCTTAATTAGTGAGGAGGAGCGATCACTCCATCGCTCCTATCGCCACTGATATATATATATATATATATATATATGTGTATACATATATATATATATATATATATATATATATATATATATATATATATATATATATATATATATATATATATATATATATATATATATATATATATATATATATATATATATATATATATATATATATATATATATATATATATGACTTAAGTATGAGATCGACCTTTTCTACCGATTTTTTAGTAACATCTATGGAACTTTTTGAAGAAATATATATACTTTCCGAAAATGGTTTTCCAAACTTAAAATGGTGGAGAATTGTTGACGACATTTTTTATATACTTCTGACTTATGTTGATCTCCATAATGTATTCGATAATATTAACACTAAGGTATGTGACTAATAATTGCCTTTCTTGGATATATTAATAGACATTACTAAATGTCGTCCCGTGTTTCTATTTATCAAAAACTGTCCTCAAACTCATACATACATTTTTATTCCATTCATTAATGCCAAACAAAAATTAAATTTCATTTCAAGCACAATATTTAAGAGCCATGAAATTCTGCAGCCCTGTTTTTTATATATATATATATATATATATATATATATATATATATATATATATATATATATGGCAACATATATAACTCTGGTTAGTAATTTCATGTATGTATATGTATGTATGTGTATATATATATGCATCTAACTCATATCTAAATATATATATATATATATATATATATATATATATATATATATATATATATATATATATATATATATATATATATATATATATATATATATATATATAACACACATTTATTTATCCCAAGTTAATTTACGCTGCAGAGATAAGAAAGAATACTGAATAAAATTTCTTGAGAAAAAAAAAGAAATTTAATCTTTTTTTACGTCAATGTAGGCCCTATAACCTAATCATTTATTCTTTTTTTCGAGGTTTAAGTTTGGAATTTTAAAGTTTAAAAATTTGTCATTAAATATTTTATTGGACTTTTTTTTTTATGTAAATGTAAAAATATTTTTTTACTTTTAGTATTTTAATTTAATTCAAAGATATATATATATATATATATATATATATACTTATATATATATGTAATATGCTATATGTATGTATATGTATGTATGTATGTAATAATATGTAACAAGTTTCTTGCTCATTTTTAATATGTAATAATAATATGTAACTCAATGTGTATGTCTATATGTATGTGAGCACTTCCTCCTTCAAGGGATCGTTACATAAAGGGCATGATCAGAGAAAATCATCAGACACTCGTGGGGAGCCCTGCGGTCACGTGTTGGCTAAGAATTAATGGGAGGGACTGGGTTGCCTGGAGTTGGCTTTTTTTTATCATGTTAATTTTTTATACTTACAATTTTTTTTTTTTTAAGGTGCTTGAGTCCATTCTGGGAGAGTGAGGACTAGGACCCCATCATCTTTTCTGAGGCCAAGAGACCCTCACTCTTTCCATCTTTGCGATTTAATCTTGTGTATTCCTTTTAGTTAAAAAAAAAAAAACTGTTATTGGCAGCCTTTGACTCTATTGCCTTGAAATAATCGAAAAAAATCCATTACATTTTATCGTTCGTTCGATATATATCGGATAACTTAACATCCCTTTAAAGGACAAGTTCCTATATATATATATATATATATATATATACTCTCTTTCATATATATATATATATATATATATATATATATGTATATGATCTTTCTTCTCTATATATATTTATTTATATATTTCTCTATACTCTTCTCTTTTATAAATATTCATATATAATAATATGTGTGTGTGTGTATAATAATGTGTGTGTGTGTTTTTGTGTGTGTGTGTGACTTGTGAGTTGGTTCTCAACAACCCGAACTCCGAGACTAGAATCCCCAAAAAAAACTAATCAAACTTACACTTCCCCAGACCTAACTTTCTGCTTACTCATTACACACCAAATTATTTTGGTTTACATTAACCGATTTAAATTCCGAACACTTCCCTATCATCATCAAATATCAAAGCTCCAATAAAACAAACTCCCCTGACAGGAAAACATACACAAAGTTACAAAAAATTTGACTGAGAAAAATTCACCGATCACATAGAAAACAACTTACCCCCTCTAAATATCAAAAACACCTCCACCCTCAACAAAGCTATCCAAAAACTCACTACTTCAATCCAAAATGCTGCAATACAAAATATCCAAAAAGGATACCTTAAAAAATAGAACCCAACCCTAATCCCTGAAATAGAAAACCTAATCAAACAACGTAACTCTTTCAGAAATACAGCTCAATCACACTTATCTCAAATACACATTAATTCCCTAAACACCCAAATCAAATCACAAACCTAATAAAAATACACTCCTCCAACAACTTCCAAACTATTCTCACAAATAACCTCCGAAGCACTAACAATACCATAATGTGGAAAACAATAAACATCCTGAAAAACTCTAACAATTCCTAACCATTCACAAAAGAATCCATCAAAAACCAAAACCCACAAAACCCACAAACCTCCAAACAACTCACAAATACCTTCGACACACACTTCGCTAAACAAAGCCACAAAGCCACTCACGCACAAAACAAGAAAATTATCAAGGCCCTCGAGAAAATAAAAAGCAACCACGAGCAAACAATACAAATAACCACTATGAACCTAGAAAACACCATAAAGTCCCTTGAAAACTCTCCAGCCACAGGCTCAGACAATATCTTCAACAAACACCTCAAACAACTAGGGAGTGCAGCATTAACCCAACTGGCACAAATATTTAATAGCTCCATCAGCCTAAATTTTATTCCCCATCTAGAAAAAAAACAATCATAATACCGAAGCTAAAACCTAGAAAGACCCCTCAAACCACTCCTCCTACCATCCAATATCACCTTTATCAACACTATGCAAACTTCTCGAAAAATTCATTTTAATCAAAATTACACCTCATATCCCCAAACAAAAGTTCCAAAATGGCTTCCAACCACATTACTCAACCACAACTTCATTTCTTAAATATCATCCAACCCATAATAAACGCCTAAGCTCCAAACCCACACATAAAACGATACTCATCGCAATCTACATCAACAAACCTTTCGACACAGTTCCAAACACAACATAATCCACAATATAATAAAGTCCAACATCCCTACATATTTCAAAAAATGAATATCTAACCTCCAGTCAGGAAGAACACCCCAAACTCAAATAAACAACAAAAAATCTCGCACAGTGAACATTAACAATGGAGTACCTCAAGGAGCAATCCTATCACCCACATTGTTCAACCAATTCACTGCCGATCTCCCACAACCACAAACAGACCACACCAACATTACAACCAAATCAGATGACATTACCATCGCCACTACACATCAGAACCTAAACAGAGCCACAAATTTGACAAAACAATATATCAATCTAATCCAAACATGTCTAACTGACAATAGAATGTCCGTGTCACCAAACAAATCATCAATTACTTTAATCACTAAAGACCGACAACTCGAAACCTTGCACCCAAAAATTTACCTAAACAAAACTCAAAGAATCTTAGGCTTAACACTCGACACACATCTAAATTTCACAAACACACAGACAACATAACTTCTTCTGCAAACAAGAAATTAAATATACTAAGTGTCATAGCCGCTACTGATTTCACTAACAACAAACTAATTGCCACTACAATCTACAATAAATTTATCCGTTCAACATTAAATTACGCCTCTCCTACATGGCACCCACTCCTGACCAAGAATAACATGAGAAAATTACAAATAACACAAAAAGAGGCACTCAGAATAATAACAGGATGCCCCTCCACATCTCCACAACAACATATACCCGAAGAAACTAAAATTTTACATATTGACAAACATTTAGAATGATAGGCGCACAATTCTTTGCCTAAACACTAGAACCCCAACACCCATGTCACATAGCCCTTTCCGATCCTACCTATCACAGACTTAACCAACCTACTTCCTCCATCTCTATCCTATAAACAAATCCTAGACAATATCCCACTTCCACAAAACAACCCCATGCACCAAACATATCCAGACACTCCTAGACCACCTAACAATAAATCAAACGAACATCTGCCTGAAATAGCTCCAGAATTCAACTTTCTCTCTCTCTCTCTCTCTCTCTCTCTCTCTCTCTCTCTCTCTCTCTCTCTCTCTCTCTCTCTCTCTCTCTCTCCAGAACCATTCAATCATTCCTGGTCAAACTAAGATGCGGCCACCACCCAAACCTACAATACTATAAACACAGATTAAAATTAACCAAGCCATATCAGCATCTGTCCAAATTGTAACCTAACCCCGAAAATTTTCTCCCACTTACTTCTAATCTGTCGCTTTAGGTCTCAACCTAGAACAATCTGGAACATCTAAGCCCTGGAAGATCTTTCGAGGAGACCGGCCGAGGTGGCGGAGTGCGTTGAGGCATTGTGGTAGCCCTGAAATCAGGGTGGCCAGGGGGTGAGAAGGTATAATATATATATATATATATATATATATATATATATATATATATAAATAACTCTCTCTTCTTTCCGCTCCCCTTTCATATATATAAATTTATATATATATATATATATATATATATATATATATATATATATATATATACTCTATATATATATATATATATATATATATATATATATGTATTATTTTTATATTATGTGGTCATTATAGGAATTATAATAAAATTCATAATAATATGTATGTATGTATGTAATAATAATGTGTAATATGTCATGTGTAATAATAATAATATCATGTCAATATGTATATGTTATGTAATGTGTGCTGATGTCGTATTTAATTATGTATTGGACTTTCCTGAAATTACAAGTTATCTCCTTCGAAGTATGACCCTTGGGGTTACACTGCGGTTCCAACGTTTCATCCACTGTTCATAGCAGTATCGGAAGTGTGTTTAGTTCTCGTGTTACAGTATTTTTTGTTTTCCATCGTCCCAAAATGATGACCCTTCAACTTCATTTTCAACTTGGGGAAGAGGTAGAAATCGCACGGAGCTAGATCTGGGCTGTATGGAGGGTGTGGAAGTACTTATATATTTCTTAGCCAGAAATTCTATAATTGAGAGGGCAGTGTGAGATGGCGCGTTATAGTGGTGCAGTACCCAATCGTCTGCAATGTCTGTTTTTGATTCGCTGAACTCCGTTTACGAAGCCGTTCCAAGACATTTTTTGTAAAGACGTTATTAACTGTCTGTCCTGAAGGTACAATTCCTTGTGGACAACACCACGGCTGTCGAAAAAAACAATAATCAGTGTTTTCACTTTGGGCTTGCTCATACGTGCTTCCTTCGGACAAGGAGAATTTTTTGTGTGCCATTTCGCACGTTGCCGTTTGGTTTCAGGATCGTACTCAATAACCCATGATTTTTCGTCTGCTATAACGTAATCCAAAAAAATGTGTTCCATTTCGAGTCTTTCAATTGAATCTTGACAAATTTTGACCCTGTTCGCTTTCTGCTCCACAGACAAGTCTTCGGCACTAGTTTTGCACAAATTTTTCGCATGGGCCAATAATTCGTTAAAATTCTATGAACTGTATATTTTAGCCGAGCCGTTTCTTCACCGATTACTCTGGGCGCCTGAACCGGCTGTCTTTCTCATCACATGCAACTTTCACATCTTCATCGTTTGTTAACGAGATTGGCCTTCCACAACGAGGTCGTCTTCAACATTTTGTCGGCCCTCTTGGAAATTGTGCCGCCAAAACCATAGTTCTCGACAGAGTAGCACATAAGCTTCGTTTAAAGCAAATGTCTCAGTGGTAGACTTGTTACGTTTCACACAGAGATTTGATAGCGTACCGCTGTTCAATATTTACCTGCATCGCAAAGCGTAGGGGATCGAAAACGCGCCCACATACCTGCAAAGATTTGGGTGCATCGCATGTAGGATAGAACACATACCATACATAAACAGATGTAGTGCAAAGACTGACTTTATAAATCTGA
Source organism: Trachelipus rathkii (assembly GCA_015478945.1). Taxonomy (NCBI): domain Eukaryota; kingdom Metazoa; phylum Arthropoda; class Malacostraca; order Isopoda; family Trachelipodidae; genus Trachelipus; species Trachelipus rathkii. The sequence goes on along the minus strand of JABUQX010112108.1, from coordinate 27,616 downwards.
TTAAAACTGGTATGGATATGTAGCCCTAGGTCACTAGCTACCACTCGTATACGTCACAGAAGAACTACATTACTCCAGTCGTTCGCCACGAATATTCAATAAACTTTCACAGAACA
>JABUQX010112108.1:0-25000 GCA_015478945.1 Trachelipus rathkii | reverse complement strand
GGTTTAAACCCTTTACCATTAGCAGCAGTAGTAGTAGTAGTAGTAGTAGTAGTAGTAGTAGTAGTAGTCAGTATTATTTTGTTTATCGGGTTGCGCTCGCTGCAGGCGCAACGCGTGAGCCTGCAGGAGCAATATTAAAGCGCGAACATATCAATGTACTAGATTTTAATTTAAGTTGTGACATTATTCTATAACGTGATGCAATTTATTCCATTTTCTACGCTTCGACAATACACTTTTAATAAATAAATATATTTTCCATTAAACCATGAACTTAATAATAATATGTATACTCCATTTTCTTTTCAAACAAGTACATTTCTATTTTAATTTTTTTTCATGTAACCCTATTTCTAAATTTGAGCATCAACTATAATATTTTGAGTAAATCATTTTCTTTTAACATGAAATATTTATATTTTCAAATTTTCTTTTGTAAACCTGAACTATTATATCTTTTTTTGCTTAGTTTTTTTTTTTTAGGTATTATACATCTTTTTTGCTTAGTTTTTATTTATTTATTTATTTCATTTTATTTTGTTTAAAGTTGTTATTTATTTTAAAAATGTATTTATTTTCATAAAATCTATTTCATTATTCAACATTTTAAATTTTTTACTAATTTTTTATATTAAAAATATGTACTTTATTGACCATAAAGCAGAAAAGCAGTGGCGCAAACACCCTATCCTAACCACTACCGTCCGACCACGCGCCATTGCTTTACTGCTTTACTGCTTTATCTGCCTCAGGGCATTAAATATACACTTTATTGACCCTAAAGCAGTAAATCAACGACACAAACACGCCATCCCTTCCCCTCCCATCTTGCCATCCGCTATTAACTTTGCTGCTTTATAGCTTTACGTCATATTTCAATACGAGGTTACGTCATCAAAATAGGGGGTACCAAATTTGAAAAGAATATGATCACTAGAACTCGAGAATGAAAACTTGAACCCTAACCTTGTGACTGATATATATATATATATAATATATAGTATTATATTATAGGTATTATATATTTATTATTACTATAATATATATATAATATATATATATCATAATATATATATATATATTATATATATAAGTATATATATAAGTATATATATATATATAATATACTATATATATATATTATATATTATATCATATATATTATAAAATATATGACATATATATATATACTATATTATATATATATATAATATATTATATATATAGTATATATTAATAGTATATAATATATATATATATATATTATATTTATATATATATAATATAATATTATATATATACATATAATATATATATAGTATATTAATATTATATATTATATATATATATATAATATATATTATAATGATACTATATTAAATATATATATATATATAAATATATATATATTGTATATTATATATATATATATATATATATACTAATAGTATACTATATATATAGTATATTATACATCGTGTTTCTTATTAATAGCTATACTATAATAATATAGATATACTAATATATATATTAATATATATATATATATATATATATATTGTCTAGCTGCCAAACGTTTATTTTTATAAGTATTAAATATATATATATAATATATATATATATATATATTATATTATATATATATATATATACAATATATAAATATATATAATATATAAATATATATATATATATCATATATATATATATATATATATATATATATATATATTAGATACATCTATCTCTGTATATATAATATATATATTTGTATAATATATATATAATATATAATATATTATAAAATATATAAATAATAATCATATATATATAGTATATTGATTTCGCCAGAAGCATGTCGCTGCCTTATTTGCATTCTACAGTAGCTTTATACCATACTCAAGTATATGCTGTTCGGGGATACAGGCCACGTCATCAAAAAGAGGAGGTAGCCAAGTGTGAAAGTAATACGATCACTAGAATTCAGAATAAAAACTCGAATCATAGCCCTGTGGACTAAGCACGCGATATTTGTAATATGCTATATATAGCAGTATATATATTATATATATATATATATATTTATATGAGTTAAAAGAGTATATATATAATATATATATATATATAAATAGTATATTATACTATACTGATATACTATATTGATACTTGAGCTTAACCTTTATATTTATAAATGGTAGACAGTTATATATATATATAAAATATATATATATATATATATATAATATTATATATATAATAAATATGTATATATATAATAGTATATAGTATATATATATATAGATATATATACTTGATATGTATTTAAGTACTAGAACATTACTACCTTTGGATGTTATTTTGGAAATTTAAGCATGTTGGCCTTGCCAGATTTTTTTAAAGAATTATAGGTTTTGTTGTAATTTTCATAAGCTTTACAGCTATTTCTTTCAATATATAACATAACTGCACATAGACTTCATTATGCACTATGGTTTTAATGTTTTAAATTATATAAAGGTAAATATCACTAAAGTAATGTAATAAGAATTATTATTTAATAACCAAACACTTTAAAAAATGCAAGGATTTCAAACTAAAAACTGTTGTTGCCATATGGCTTTTGGTCACACGTTTAAGAGAAACTTATCGTATGCATCTATAGTATAATATATATATAAGTAAATAAGTGATAGTTCTTCAAATAGTATGAATATATATATATATATATTACTATATACTATATACTATAATATAAATATAGTAATATAATAATATATTATATATAATATATATATAATACTATATATTAATAAGTAGTATATATATATACGTAAATATATATAGATAATTATAACTATATATGATAGTAATATATTAGTATATATACTATATAATATATATATTACTATATATATGATAATATATAATATATATTATATATATAGTATATATATATATATAGTATATATATAAATTATATATATGTATAGTATATATATAGTAATATATAGATGATATATATATATATATACTATATATATTATCATTTAATATATAGTTATACATATATATATATATATATAGTGATAATATATATATTATATGATATATCATAGTATATATATATAGATAATATCATATATATTATATATTATATATATATATATATATATACATATATATATATATATATATATTATATATATATAATATATATAATCATAATATATGATATATGATATATATATTATATAGTATTTATATACGTATACTGATAGTATTATATATATTTATATATATATATTATAGTGTAATATTATACTAGTAGATAATATTATAGCCGGAAATATTATATATATATATACTATCTTAATATATATATATAATATAGTATATATATATATTATAGTATATTATATATATAATATATATAATATTATGATATATATATATATACGTAACATCATAATTAGTATGTATATTATATATATATTATATATAATATTATATATAATATATATATATATATTTATATTAGTATATATATATGAGAGAGGAGAGAGAGAGAGAGGAGAGAGTGTGAAAGGAAGAGCATACAGAGTGTTAGGTTCACATTGCCAAAAATTCCTTTTTTTCAATAAATCGCCGCTCTTCACATTGGTGAGCTGTGAGCTAGCCACCCGTGAGAGATGGGGTTGTCTTGGAACCATTTGTTAACAAGTTTTGATAGAGATGATATGGTGCATTATTATATTGAAATATAATTACTCTTTATACATTAAAATTAGTAATATTCTACTTTACACAAAGTGTATGAAGGAAATATATTAAATGTTTTCTAGATCCAATTCTGCAAATATGTTACTACTAAAGTAGTTCCTTTTCTTTAAATGTTTTTAAGCAATCAGTTCTTTTTCAACTTTCAATAAAATTGTAATAATGTTTTATGTTAACTTGACCCATTAAATTTTTTAATTAAAAAGACTCAAAAATATTGGGGAGGAGCTACCTACCCTGCCTACCCTAATGTAGTAGAGGCGACCTCGATATAAGATTGTTATATATATATAGGTATATAATTATAATAATATACTATATATACAGTATATATAGTATATTATATTATATATAATATATATATATATAGTAGTACATATATACTATTTTATATATAAGGTATATATATTGGCGAGGGATATCTATAGAAGCCTCTAATTATACAAAAATATAGGTATTTATATATACGAGTATATATATATAGTAATATATATAATTATATAGGTATGTTTATTCTTCACTAATCAAGACTGACCATTTGGTCTACTGTAGTTGCACTCTAACTTAGCCATAACCTAGTTTGGGGGCTCAGGGATAAGTTGGCCTCGTTTACCGACGAGGTGTATCGTCATCAAAATTGGGTAACCATCTTTTGGGGGATAGAGGGCTCAACAGTAAAAAGACTCCCTAGAAGTGGGGATATAACCATTGTAGGTAACTCATCGCCTCTAGCTATCCGTCTATGTATCGGGTAGGCGGCCATTTTGTGGCATTACGGTATATATAGTACTATAGTATATATACATATTATATATATAATATATAATATATGATATATATAGTAGATATAATATATAGTAATATAATTGACTCACGTGCAGCTGCCCCCCGGTGGTTCCCTCTGCTTCTTCCTTCGTGTTCGCCTGTCGCTTCGGGCCTTGGTATAGTATATATATTATTATATACTATATATATTATTATTATATATATATATAATAGAATATATATTATTATGTTATTTATATTTATATTATATATACTATACATATATCTTATATATATATATATATAATAAAGTATACTATATATAATATATATTATATATAATATATATATATTATAGTATATATATATATATATATATATATATAGTATAAATATATATATATAGTTTATATATATATATAATATAAATATATATATATATATATATATATATATATATAGTATACTATATATATATATATATAATATATATATATAATATATTATAATATAGTATATATATTATATATATATATACTATCCTATTCGATCACACAATGATTAAGCTAAAGACTTTTCTATTTTGGGAAAATGAAGAAAAATTGAGCTGATGTTAATATTTTCCTTAAAACTTTCTAATATTAATGAACAGCTATAATTTATCCTTTGCTTTCCATGGCATTTATAATAATTGTCCCTTTCACGCATGTCCGATTTAATAATTTATTACTTTAACTCTTAATAAATCTTCTATTTTTTTGTATATATATATTATAATATATAATAATATATATAATAATTATATCTAATATATATATATATAATATATATATTATATGATATAATATTATATATATACTATAATAATATATACAATATAGTATAATATATAATATATTATATATATTATATATATATATATATATATTCGTAAATATATACAGATGATAATATATATATATATAAATATATATATAAATCATATTCATATATATATATATAATATATATATATAATACTATATAGTATATAGTATATTATATATGTATATACTATATATATATATATATACTATATATATATATTATATATATATATATATATAATAAAATATATATATATTATATATATATATATATATATATACTTATATATATATAAGTAATATCATATATATATATATATATATATAGTATAATAATATGATATATATAATACATATATATATAATAATATATATAGTATATATATATATAGTATATATATATATATATATATATATATATATAAGTAATATTATTATATATATATATATATAATATATATATCATATATATATACTATATAGTATTATATATAATATATAGTAGTATATATATGTAATAATAATACATAATATATATATATATATATTATAATAATATACTATAATTAATATATATTAGTATATTATATAGTTTATATATATATATATATAATATATATTATAATATATATTAATATATAATAGTATATATATATATAGCTTATAGTATATATATATTATATATATAGTATATATATATATAATACTATACTATATATATACTATAATATATAATACTTATGATATATATATATATATATATATAATATATATATACTATATAGTATATATTATAATAATATATATATATATATATATATATAGTATATATATATATATATATAGTTAGATACTATATATATATATATATATAGTAATATTTATAATATTAGTAAGTATATGTGTGTGTGTGGTGTGGTATTGTGTGTGTGCTGTGTGTGCGATTTTTTGCATGCATGTATTCAATCGAATGTGGCTAAATTAGTGTATTGATGCTTAGTAATTACGTCCTTTAGTTTTTTGCGATTGAATTGCGGCAATTTTCCACATCACACTAGCGGAACTATCTGTCGCATCTTTTAATTTCATGCATGAAAGTGCGTGCGTATATATATAATATAAGTAATATATATTATATAATACTATAATATAGTATACTAGTATACTATATATATATAGTATATTATATATTAATATATAACATATACTAATATATATATTATATTTAGTATATATATAGTATATATATTAATATATATTATATAGTATATAATAATATTATATTATATTATATAGTAATATATATAATATATATATATATATAATATAAGGTATAATAATATATTATATATATATATATATAATTATAGTATTATATATAGTATATAGAGTATATATAATATATATATTATATAAATACATATATAAATATATAGTATATATAATATATATATCATAATATCATATATGATATAATATATATATATACTATGATATATATGATATCAATATATATATATATAGTTTATAAATATATAATATATATATATATTATATATAATATATATAAATATATATATATATATATTAATATAATATATATATATCAGTAAAGTATATATATATATAATAAGATATATCATATATGATATTTGTGGTAATTGTTTCCATTAAAGTGGTTAACTGGCAACTTTTTTTTACCAGTTGCCACACTCTAATTTCAACCCCTCCTCAGTGCAAATTACGCAAGATGAGGCACAGACTGGCAGAGCTTTAAAAGTGAGAGAGAAAAAATTCGTAAGGAAACACAGAAGAAATTGGACAGAGAGTTCCACATAACAAGGTGCAGATAAGAAGGAAGCACCGCAGCAACTAGCCTGGAGTTACCAATATCTACACAAAATTCCTGCTCGACACAGCACCCCTTTGTGCTACGAGGCGCGCTCGTAAAGGTGGTGTGTTACGTGAGCGTAAGTTCCATCGAACACCTCCTGTGTGGTATCCTATTGGAACAAGATAAAGGCACTCAACATCCCGCCCGCAAAGATAGGGGCAAATAACCGGAAAGTACCAGAACAGTATATAAGCCTTTTTGCTTTTGACTCGACCTGTCCAAAAGCCGTGTGAAACAGAGCCACCCCCACAGATATTGAGACAGTACTCCAGCAAAGGACGGATGAGACCCTTGTATATGCGTGTAGCTGAGAATATTACAAAAAGTCTTGCAGTCCTAAACAGAACTTCCCTGTTTTCTTTGAGACCGCCCTAAGCAACCTTGTTGTGCATGTGAAGTGTTTTCAAAGACATTTTTTGTTTATGTTAAGGCCAAAGGATGTTTATTGTAAGCAGGAGAGACGAGAGAACCGTCAAAGAGATAGGAAAGTTAGAGGTGTTTTAGAGAGGAGATTTTTAGAAGTTGGGTTTTTAAAGAAGTGAATATCACAAGGTTCAGCTGACGACCCTACTCCGAAATTCTATTCAAGTCAACCGAGAAATAGAATCGAAACATTAAGCACGAAAAGCCAATTCTATGAAGTAAAAGAGGGAACAGAAATGAAATGAACTGAAAAATGAAGTCGAGTCATCGCATTGAGTGAATAGAGTTATATGTGCAGGTGAGAAGATCATTGAGTGTATAAGTAGGACATACAAGTAGGAGATTATGACAGAACGCTGAGAAACATCACTTTTGAACAGAAAAGAAGAAGATATTCGCTTCATAACAACAGCCCGATACATGTTTTTTTTTTTTTTTTTCTTTTTTTTTTTTTACAGTTGCACCACCACTCCCGGACAGAGCCCTATTCAAGGAGGGTTTGTTGCACGCCTCAAAATTTCATCCACTACCGTAAATTACGCAGATTAGCACCAGACGCCCAGGCTTTGAAGTGGGGAATTTAATTTCAGCAGAAAAAACCAGAAGACAATAGAATTAATTCCAACAGAACAGAGGTGGCAGGAAAAAAGGAAGGCCCGGCAGCGAACTAGCCTTTCCCGCAGCGACTTCAAGAAACTGAGCATAAAGTATAGCAAAGAGAAGGGGAAACCAAAGGAAGGGGAGCTATGAGAGTAGAGACGCTCGTGAGCATACAGTGGTTAAATGCTGGATTATGTCAAGCGCCACCACGCAAATAGTAGGTTAGTATAGGAAAAGTATATCCCAGTAGTAATCCTCGAGGCGCTCGCAAAACCGTACTGTGCACGATCGGAAAGAAGGAATGAGATTCTCAGATTGATCCTACAGATGTGAGAGTAGAGAAGGGTTCAAAAGATCATAGATCAGAATACAAGTGAAAGCTATAGGGCGATATTTAGAAGGATCAGAGCGCTTCCTTTTTTCGGAATAGGTGGAACATGTGCGTGCTTCCAACCAGGGTTGTGAAAGTGTTAGTTATGAGACATAGAGAATATAGTTGAAATCGAGGGCGGTCACACTAAGTCACACTCCCTCAAAATCTGTGGAGGAATTCCATCCGGGCCACACGCCTTCCTTACATCATAGATTTCAGGAAACCATGCACCCGATCAAATGTAATCACAGGCAAAGACCTAGGACACAAGAAGGAGAAGAAGAGGAAGAGGAATGCAGAATCGGTTCAGGGTTGAGTTGGAGGAAAATAGTGAGCCGAAGAGCATTGGCCTTTCCAGTGGAGAATTACGTAACTGAGCCATCAGATCTAATAGGAGGAGGAAAGCAGACTTTACAGAAGTTTTAGATAGTTTTTGGCAAGAGCCAGAAAGATTTTTCATTAGGAGACCAAAGAGGACCGGCACTTTCTTTTACATAAAACCCACTTCGCTCGTTGAATTGATATCTCCTGCACCATTCCGTACCTGAACCTGAAATTTAGTAGCGAAATGGATATGAGAACGAGATTTTTTCCTACGCCCGATAGCACCGTCTCAAGCCTGAAATGGCCAGAGAACAAGTACATCGAACCATGGATTATGAGGATAAAAAGATTTAGTACGAAGAAGGATTCGAACCTTCCCATGCCCATCAAACGGATTATAGCTCCCATTTAGGAACTATTTGGAAGATTGAATAGTTGGCTTTACTGAAAATACGTAGAAGCAATCACCGAACTTAAGCTTTTTAAAGTGGAACTTTAGAGTGTTGCCGTTGAGCGATTTGAATGTTTTATTTTAAAGCTTCCTACCAGCTAAATCTCTTATAACAGAGGCAGGTTTAACCATTTCTGACGTAAAGTCATAAAGATGTTCTTTTGAAGGAGATGGTTTATTAACAAACTTAGAAATTTTATTTGGGAGATCGTAAAGTACTCTTCTGACATGAAAGCTTAGTAAAAAATTAAAAGTATTCCTTATATAAGAATTATAGATGGAATTTAGGACTAATTGAGTGAAGGCAATGAATTTTCCCAATTATCGGGTTTGTCCGAAACGAAATGTCGGAGGTAATCCTCTATTCTTTTTGATAATCTGTTACATTTTCTCTGCTCATCAAATTCTGTTTCATTTGTAAGATTGAAAATCTTAGTGCTACACAATTCAGTTTTGAGAGTTTTATGAACTAAAGCTGTGACAGCGACTTTGGGAGATTCACAGGGAGAAGATGGTTGCATTGGCATAGGATTTCGCTACGTTATTCTGGAACGATGTTGAGACGACCTTTTTTTATAGATAAACTAAGGATTAAAGAACTGAAATTTCAAATTCCCAACCAACCAATGAGTTATTTATGATAAAACATAAAAACCAGTTGCTGGTGATCCGTGCAGAACTTTAGGATGTATCCAAAATTAATAGTGTGGAATTATGACAAAGCATGTATAATAGCCAAAGCTTTTTTTCGGTTATACTATAGTTTTGCTCTGCTTTGTTTAACATTATGGAAGTAAATGCTAAAAGTTTTACATTTCTATTTGAATCCACTTGCACAAGTACATCTTCCTCGGCTACATCCTAGCTTAAAAGAAAAGGCTTTGAATAATCAGGAAGCAAAAAAATCAGGGTCCAGGAGGAGTTTCTGCTTAAGAGAATTATAAGCGGATTGTTGTTCTATTTGCCAAGAAAAACGGATATTTTTCTAGAGGAGAAGAGTAAGCGGTTAAGAAATTAAGCTGTAACTAGATATAAGAAATAGATAAAGAACCCTAAAAGAGAACGTACTTGTGAGACGTTCGGGGGTATTTGGAAGAGCTGGCTAGCTTCTAATTTTGAAGGATCTAGAGATAATTTTTTTTTGTTGATTTTGAAAACAAGAAAAGTAACACTACTCTTGAAGAAAGAACATTTTTCTAGTTTAATTTTTAAATTAGCATTTCTTAATGCATTAAAAACATTCGATAGGTGAATATAATGGCTGGGGATATCTTTGCTGAAAAGGATTATATCATCTATAAAATAAGGCACACAACTCCTAGTATACCAGAGAGAGCTATTTCCATCGTTCTACTGAAAACTGAGGGACTATTCTTCATACCATGTGGTGTTTGTTTAAAATTCCAATTGGTACGTGCTATAGAGAAAGCAGTGAGTGGCATGGATAAGGGAGATACTTTTAAATGAGAAATTACCTAGAGAAGGTCTATACAACTAAAGACCTTGGCGATGCCAATTAGGAAGAGTGATTCACTAGTGTTTGGTAAAGGGAATCTATCAGGAATTGTATGGGTATTAAGTTTTCTGTAGTAAACAACTACTGACATTTATCCTTCTGTTTTCTTGGGAACAAGAAGAATATAAGAAGAACTAGCTGATGTGCTAGGTTCTATGTAATCATTGGCTAATGATTATTCAATCCAATCATCTATGATTTGTAAGTGTTTATTAGGCAACTGGTAAGGCCTCGTCTATATGTATGATGCACTGTCTTCCTTTAATTTAATGGAGAAAGCATTAGGTTTACATAATCCAACTGGGACTTGGGATTGTGCTATATTATATCTATTTTTTACTAGGAAAGGAAGAATCTTCTTCAATTTTAGGGTATTATTTAAAATATTTTTATAAAAGTCTTTGCTGGAGGCAGAAAGCAAAATCTGTCGATATGCCTTTCTGATTGATGTATCAAAAATAGTTTTAGTAGAGGTGAAAGAATTAATGAGAATGAGAATGGTATGGACTTTGAAGGGACATCACTGACTCTTTGAGAAGAAGCGGTGAAGCGGTTGTGAGGTAGATGTGAGTATGTAATTAAACGGTATCGGCGTTTAAATTAATTAACAAGTATGAGTAATATTTTCCTTATATGCTTGTACTTAATGGGTTATCTACAGAAAAGGACAGAATCGGACGATATAAAATCTTAGAGGAACTCTAAAATCAGAGCGTTATTTTCGGGAGGAATTGCTCTAGTATCTGATTAAGCTCAAACAGGAATAATATAACGCGAGTGCGGTAATACCTCTAAGCTACCCGCCGAAAATACCTTATAACTAATAGAATCATCTATTTCAACGTTCGAAGATGTAGAAATTGAACCTGAGTACATATCTTGTCTACTTTGTTGGAGCGAAGGTTCTGTGTGAGAACCTGTTACCATATGAGTAGTGCTATCTCGAAAAGGCGTATTTGTTGAAGGTGCATGATCCTGAAAAGAATCATGTTTATTATGAGTGATATTTTTGTTAAAAATGTTATTTGTAAGTGCATTATCTTGAATCTAAAAGAATCACGCAGTGTATTTCAAGATTCATAACCTCGAAGAGTGTCACGTGGATAAGTGCGACACACTGATGGTATATTATCCCTTAAAGGTATCATGAAGAATAGCATAAGGCACTATGGGAGCATGATTCCGAAGGATCTTATGAGGAATAGCTCAAGGCGCTATCGGAGAATGATCCTAAAGGATATCATGAGTAATCGCGTAAGAAGCTGCTGGAACATAACCTCGAAGAGTATTATGTTCAGCATTTCACTCTCAAATAGAGGTTAGCTGTTCTTGATGAGAGCTGCAGTCTTGTTTTAAAGATTTTTGCTTTTGTATGACTTAATGTTTATTCAAGCCATACTTTAGGTTAGGAGTCAGTTCCTGATGGGAAGCACTCTTTTGTAGGAGTGCAAATTCTAGAAAAGAATAACCATGTGTTCAGCTTAGTGAACGTGCATGAGATCCTCGAAGGTATCTCTCATGTAAGGTATTAGGTTCTCGAAGAGAACTACCATATATACTGGCAAGTGAAGGTGCATGATACACTCGAAGAGGGCTATCATGTATAGTATTTTTCTGTAGGTAATAATGAGCTTCATTTATCCTTTTTCATCCTCAGAGGATAAAGTAACTTAACGTAATCTATTTAACTTACTGTACACTTCTATACAACTTTTTTCTGCTACAGTATGTATATAGTATGCAAATCTAGAGTCCCTTTACCTAAGTGATAAGGTTTGTTCACTCAGCCATTAAAAATCAAATTTATTGTTATCTCTTATATTCAGAAAGATTTGTAGCGAATAGAGCACAAAATTCGTATAGTGCCGAAACACGACAAACATAGCAATTACATTCACACAATCGTAACTATAATGCTACTCAATCAATACAAAAATAAAAAATAAAATTTATATTTGAAAATTGAAACATGAAAAAATATAAGTAATATTATAATATAATTAGAAAAATAAAAATACTGATATATTAAAATGGTTACACCTTTTTCGGGGTTATGGTTTATTATTGCTCTTCTTGACATTATATACGTGGATTAATTTATAAACACAAACAACACCCGCAGAAGAGCATATTTCAAGCTTGTCTTTGATTAGTCTCATTAAATCAAACTACTACAACCATCATATCTTTTAAGAGAAGAGTCAAACAAACCAAAACACCAAAAACCACCATAAAAACGGGGAGACAACGAACACACAAGAAGACGAACCTGGCCATGTGTTTGTAATGTATCTTTTTTATTCTTTATATATTACAAAATAACTTATTTCTTTTTCTCTTTCCCCTGATTTCTTGCAAGAGAGTGTTCATGCAAAATTGAGCTATAAGTAAGAAGCATATATTCGACACACCACTTGACCATATATTTGGCGGTGTTTATATATTTTACTTGTATGTTCATTGTTATTTCTGTTTTTTTAAATCTGAAAACTTCCTTAGCATATTTCCATACTGTATTATTGAGTTTCGGAATTATTCCTTTTGCACAGAGATATATATAACAAATTTTATGTTGTTTTTTGATATGACTTAATCTTATTCTCCGCGCTAACAACCATTGAGTATCGCGCGAGAGACATGAAAACTCCTAGTTATACTTTTTCGCGAGAGCGTCCCAGTAAACTTCATAAAGCACGAATAGCACCCCAGCCTCATTCTCCCCCCTCCTCTCTCTACGAGAGTTTTTACCTCTCTCTTACACCGATTAAGCGATATCATTAATATTTGAGTCCTATTCTATAAGACTGTTAACATAACGTAAAATTAGGACCTACACTCACCGGAGATTTCTTATGATATTATTTATTAAAAGTAATATTATCATATATTGTAATATTTCTGAAGTATCATTTCTATAATTGAATGAATAAACATAAGTCATATAAATATCTATTCGGTCTTGTTTATATATCTAACCCTCGATATTAGTGAATGATTATTATATATAGTAATCACTAGTAACTAATATAATAGATTTCTATTATAAATAATCAAATTTATTAAAGATAACATTTAATTCATTACGTAGAGTAATGAAGAATTATTAACTAATTTGTATATATAGATACGTACTATATACCTAACAGTAATAATAGCTCCACTTTTATAAAAATACCGGTTATATATACGTCAGGTATAACACAGTCTAAATAGCATTTATTAAGCTTTAAGCAACCAAGTATATATACTATAATGAGTATATCACTTAATCACAATCTAGTAGGTTAAAAGTTAGATAGCTACGGTTTAATGAGCTAATGAACAGAAATCTAGTATACCATACCTATACACTTTTCACTAACACTAATAATATTTATGATTTTATTCACAATCATGATTCATCTAAACAGTAATATCAAATATTGAGTTATTTTAAACCATACATAACTTTATATAGTCACATATTTCATATAACCATAAAAAATTATTAAATATATCAATAACTCTAATATAACCGTATTGATATTTAATAAATTCAGGATTACCTGACGCAAATACGAATATAATGCTGATATATAACAGTTTAATAACAAAGTTTTCTAAGTCATTCAATGACAGCTTTCACCACATAAATAACCTAGATTTTATGAAATGTACAGTAGGTAGTGCTAGGATGGTAACTTGTGTATATACTCTTTTCTCCTATAATCCTATTACCCACCGAACGCCTTAAACCTCCACCTCATCACAATTAGGAATGTATAAGCTAAGTTTATCACACAATTAAACAAGGAGGTTCCATACTTAAAACAAACAGTAATTAGTAATAGATAACTCCTTAGTTGTATACAGAACTTAACGTCTCTATTTTCGCACATTTTTTTTCCAAACGTATCTCTGTAGTCTCTACCCGAAGAGGGATCACTGGCGTTATATGTATGGTTAAGTGATTCCAAAGAAGGCTACGGTTAACCTCCTGAATATTTGTGTAAGCGAGTGCTGGTAGAAACAAAAGATAAACAGCCAACCTCTTTGTTGGAATAACCACTAAACTAATTATTCATCCTGAAACGGAAAGACTTGGAGAGGCTCCTAATCTTACTTCCTCTTATACTTAGACTAACCCAGCTCGTTTAGAATGTAATGAATGGGAAAGTGGAGGCTTGTAAGTTAAAAAAAGTTTTTTTTCCATATTGTCTCAGATCTATTGTAGCTATGCTACATTACACTACTCAACTTGCCACTGCACAGACCTAGTATGAGTAAAAATATATACTCGCGCACTAATGACAATTCTCACCCTCTTATCGGTAACATCCTCACTACTCTCAATATCCGTCGTCAGTAGAGTACTAATAAATAAACTTTCTTTGCCTTTGTACGAATTAAACTGCTTAACAGTGATCATATTGAACTAACGTCGCTCTCAGTAAATCATATACCTAGTTAAAATGACATAAAACATAACAAGTTTTGTCACTTCAAGTTATACATTAATAACGACGAGAGCGACAAACAACAGCACGAGAGCGCTGATTGAATAAAGAAAATATATCATCTTGTATATCGATTTATAATAAATCAGAAATACCTAGCAAAAAATTTATCTAGAGCGTATCCTGTTTGTTTCTTGTCTATTATTTCATCATTGTTTGGAATGTTTTATTATTAAATATTATTCTAAATTCCATATTTTTAGTATATAATATATTTATTTTAAATGAAAATTAATAATATATCTGTTTTGTAAAAAAGACTCTTATACTTATAATTTTATTTTTATTTCTTTAATATAATTTAAAACCCTTTTTATTTTTTTTAAAAAAATGAACTTTTATTTAATTTTTAAATTTCTAATTATTAAATCCTAGTTGATGCGTTTTCTTATTATTGTTGTTATTTTACACTTTAAACAATATAAATAAATTATTATCCAAAAACTTTTATTTATTTATCATAGAATATTTAATTATCTTTTACCAAACATACTTTTTTATTTTAGATTAATCTTATCTTGAATAAAAAACTAATTAATAGGTAAAACTTTTATTTCTTTTAGAAAAAACTTATTTTAGCATTTTACTAAAAAAAACATTTACCTCTAATTATCCTTTCATTTTTTATACAATGAGGTTATTTTCAAATAATGAGATTGAGAGATAAAATATTAATAATTAAAATACATTTTTTTACATTCACCCTAAGCAGTCAAACAGTAATCAGCATATACACTACAAGTCAGACGCCACACATCTGCTAATTATCAACACACCGTCCTCTCCCAAGCGCATGCCATGAATCTCAATAGAGTATATATAATTTCTACAAGCGATCTATTGTGGATCATATGGGACTGTCTGTCTTTTATTAACTAAAAAAAATTCAAGAAGATCTCTAGTTTAGAGTATTCATCATACAAGGAGTAACCACTAACATAACAAGTTTTGAGACCCTTCTTTTTCGACTACACAGGTTCATATTCACACTCAATTGAATTTAGAGAATCAAAGTAATCACTGTTTGCTATTACAATGGGTCACACAATCAACATAACACCAACCATACACAATCACATAGCCTTAGGCCCACGAATAACAAACACGACTCCTCTAGCTGTTCAATTTCGTGGAGCACATACTTACACGATATACATACAAAGTATTCAGCTATGGTAGGGGAAATTAAAACTAAAATAGTTTCTTCATTTTTTATGACAATATAAATTATTCAATCGACTAAAGAGCATTAAATACAATACTTAGTATTAATTTAATAAATATAAAATATACCGTATAGCTAATATTATTAATAACATAATCATAATATTTTATATATATATCATCATTATACTAATCTCTCTAATGGACATATAGAAGGAGTGTAATCATGGTATAATATTTGTACATAGCTTCTATATTAACTATCTAATACATAAGATATTCACCAAACTACTCAATATATATATACTTATTTAGAAAATAAGTGATGTAAATTATATATTAAAATACCTTAACTACTGCAATACAACTTATATAAAAAGCCTGTCACCAATTTTATCCTGCATATTTTATTTATCATCAAACAGTACACTGCACATCTCCCTAATATCCTGCTATATAATATTACTAGTATCATCGGCTCACATTTAGAGAGAAGATAACACGTTGAGTCACATTTTACATTGTATATTAATGATTATTAGTATATGTTAAAACATTGCATTAATACAGTAGTTAAAAATAAAAAGCTTGTATGTTTTAATAACGTGTAAATAAATAAATATCTAAATGAATAAATATTACTTAGATATAATTATAACTATAATATATATAATATATACACTATACAAATTTTATAGATATATATTAAACATTATATTAAAAGTCCCTGTACTAAAGAGTAATTGATATTCATACATCGAGTATTAAGATTAAATACGATATTGTAAATATCCTCTACATTTTATTATTTTTTAATCAAGCTGATAGGGAGAGAATGTACGATACTGTGATAACCTTATATAAATCAATACTGAATATTTCTGCTCAAGAAAAGGAGTATAGCTAGCCGACGATACGGTGGGGTCGTCCACGCGCAAATAGAATGCTGACAAGGGAAACAGCCCCATGCTTCCGTAGTAGACACATCAAAGTAAGAGAGGCTTATTTACATTATTATTCGAGAGTAAATATTGCTGAACAGGTATACTAGGTATATTTTCAAACTACTTAATCCATTATTCAATTATAAACCCTAAATCTATATACCAATTAGACTATCTCTATTCTTCAACCTTTCTATTATTTCGCACTACGCTTATGTACATCCACAGTCTAAGAATATATTAGTTTCACATAGAATATTGTAAAATTTCATTATTCTTACTACATGCGCTGTGTCTAGGTTGTCAGTCGGGATGACAACAACTGCTATGCACCTTATTTATGCGCCATTTTCCTTGGTTAGAAGGAGAGCAGAGGGGCCAGAGAGAATAGACCAGAGAGAGAGAGAGGAGAGCGAATGATGGTCGATTAGACTTGATGAATTATTTGCAAGACGAGGAGAGAGACAAGAAATGCATGAAGGGTGCTAATTATTTGAAGCACTGTCATGATGGCAAGAATTGACAAGCAATGTATCGTCTCCATACGGTTTTTACGAATAAATATAAATAGACACATATTTGGGTATAAACAAAAGACCTCCGTAAAGATAGTCAAACAACCACAGGCGTAGAGATGCCGAAAGGAGAATCATTATACCAGCACAGCGAAAAAAATGTCCTAACTGATTCGGGAAATCGTGTAGGCGAATAAGCCTCAGTTCCTCAAAGGTAAATGACGATTCTTGCGCTTTCACAAATATCCAAATGAATCTTTGTCTGAAGAAAGATTAAACAAGGAATTAGACGATGCGCACGATAACGAAACATAACGATCATAAAGTCTTATAAATATGTCCAGTGTTCAGCTCTTGTGTTTAAAATTATATATGAAATGAGCATCAGATAATTTGGATATTTCATATCTAGGCCTTACCCGAAGCAATTGCCTTTCACGGTTGTATTTTGATATTTTGGATTCATGTTTTTCATTAGAGGTGATTATTAAGATACAGATTCGAGAAATGGCTCATCGCTCCATCTCTCCCATTTTTTTTTCGACCAAGCATTACAGCACTACCTTGTGATTTTGTTTGGTACGCCGATTTTCGAACATTATACGCACATACCTTTGCTTCTTTTTGTCAACAAGGAAATATATACAAATTTATTAAAACATTATAGGTTTTTGCTTAATATCTTTATACTCTTTTTTTTAATTGTTTTATTAAACATTTAGTAGAATAGTAATTTTTTAACAAAGCCTAACCAAAATTATATACGTAACAAACCTAATCTATCATACTGATCTACGCGAGCTTAGTGCTAAATGCTATGCACAATTATCTCGTCAGGATGCGCTGGGTTTTGCAACTTGTACCACTCTCTAAGTGTTCTAGATTATCGCGAAAATATAACAATATTCCTATGTTAATTTATATTAAACATATTATTATATATCAATATATCATACCAATTAACAATATTGAGAACTACGAATTAGAGCTAAAACAAAGTTTTAACATCAGCAAACCTAACAAGCTATATTTGTTTATTGTAATATTAATTTATTTAAATTATGAGAATTCTCATTTTGAAAACTAAATTTAATATCAGATTTTCAATATCTTTAGAGAGCGAGAGAGAGAGATATTACTATAAATATATATAATAAATTACTAATATAATTAAGTAATATACTATAATATTATAATATATATTTAAGCGATTACAGCTTCTTGTCTCAGAATGCCTTTCATTAAATTAGGTTAAGCATTTTTATATAGAGATAATGATAATAATTTATAGATATATTTACTTATTATAGAGCAAATATAAGAATATACTAACTTTTATTTATTTTTATTTTAATTTTTTGTATTATCAAATTATTTCTTTTTTTTTACTAAATTTTCATTTTTATCTGTTTTGGTTTTATCATAGCCAAGTTACACCACACAAGTACCGCTAAGACTGTACGTAATTTCAGTAATAAACACCACCATCCTTACGTTTTCACCATCGTCCCACACTCTCCGCTCCATAGCGATCCTATGAACACTAGATGATTTATTGTTTCAAGTCACATATCGACTATCATCAATCTTTGTGTAAAAACACCATAAATACTGTATTTCATGTTGAAGGCTATACCATGGATTTTGGGCGTGAACGACAACCATAATGGTCTACACCCTCACCACACACTCCCTTGGAGCTATTCTTAGACAAGTTCCTAACTTCAGGATAAGTTCAGAGTCACGAGTTCTCTGTCACGTATGTATCAGGTCCCGCGGATAAACATGAGCGCAAAAAAATAAGGTTCGTATATAACTACAACCCTAACAACGGAAATTATATGTGCACTAACCGTACCAATGGTTCACATTAAAAAGCTAAACAGAGCATAACATGAACTAAGAATATAACGTATAACAGACAATACCCTAAACACAACAAGGCCAAAAAAAATACCTTAAACCCTCTGATACGTTCCCGTCACCACTAAAACCCAACATACAAAGTAGCCTAACATACTCTACAACAGTAAAGTACCTAACACAACGAGCAAAACGTAACAGATTCACACTTTTTCAAGCATACTCATATCAAAAAATAATAATAATGTTTAATTTTACTATTACATTGGTAATTATTTAACAAAAAAAAATTTAGCATAGCCTTTCCACTTAATTAAATCATAACCATGACATAATACGAATATATGCTAACCTGTACAAAGTTTTTCACATTACGTTACGTAATAATTAAACAAAAATTCATATGATGAAGTTTAATTAACCATAATTCCCTAACAGAATATTTGCAACATAAACAAAAGTTTTATATCAAGTGTGATAAATACAACATACAAATACAAAGTTTTATTTACAATATATATAACTCATAAAAATAAGTTCTTGAAATAAAATATCATAGTAAAGTGTATTATAGTTTTCTTAACTATGATTTTAACACTTTTAAATCAGTTATATATAAGTAATTCATGTAAATATCAAACCAACCGTTCCTGCAAATCCCTCCCTACCCACCCATCCATGACCCTATTGATCTAGTGACTTTGATATTCAGTCACATTTCGAGTATAAATTTGGATAAACTTGCTTTAAAAAATAAAGTATTCTTTTTAAAGAATCGCAGGTTCATGACAAAAGTAGAACGTTGGCGGGTAAACGGTTAATAAAGCTAACATATAGATTAACCCACTGAACTAAGAGTATATGTACCCAACGACACAAACCTAACCATCTTACGCCGCGAACCCTAAACTCTAAACATTACTAAAGTTTCCAGTAAATTACACAACGTAATAGGTAACCCTAGAGCAACAAGTGCGTCCAAACGTGAACCTAATTCACACATTACATTTTTTTCAAGGCATAATCACTAACATGTCGCCCCATCGCAATGTTACATTTTTACCAATTAATAGTTTAACATATTTAACAATAAATTATTCCAAAGGACGTTTTTTTTCTCTCTTAATATATATCACACTGAGCAACGAAAATAATGCTCCACCACGTAGAAAATATTTTTTACATGCGGAACTTTAGTAAATATAATTCCAAAATTGCATCATAACCGCCATATGTCTATAATCCCATAAATTCCCGAACGAATAATTGCACATAACAAAGTCGTTAAAGCAATTCACAACTGGTATCAAAAATGCCAAAGTTTTACCCGAACCATTACATGTACCTCTAATAGCAGTACTTTGAAATCAAACTATCAATGCAGTTAGTGAATAGCTTAGACCTAATTTTAAAAACCGTGAATTCGTAACTCGTACATCCAACCACCCCAAGTCTATGCAGTCTCACTGGCTTTACTGGCTACGCCCTCTTATTGAAATTTTGAAATATAATAAAAAAATAAACATAGTGCAGTCTGATTTATTAATGAAATATTTTCTACATCAACGCTTCGCTCTCTTTCTCGTTTCTGTCATGATCTCATTGTTAGTTTACCCTTATATCCTCGTTGCTTTTCAGCTATGTGACTTTTGTTATTGTTAGAGTTTACCTTCGAGCTGCGTCATCTAGTAATATGTTAGGTATTGTCATTTGTCGTTATACCTTCTTGTTTAGTGACAATATAATTAGCTTTAAACTGAATGTGAAACTTTGTTAGGCTCACCATAATATATTACGTACTGCCACCAGTTATGAATATTAGGTTGGCCTTATGGTAAAACTTTGTTACATGTAGTATCTCATGCTTAAGGTAAAAAATAACAGTGTCCATTAATGTTTCCTACGAGATCTACCGTTTGAAAAGTGGCCGAATAGGGGTTAAGTTTCCTAAGCATGTTAGTTTTACTTTAACTGTTCGCTAAGCCTATTGACCTTTGGTTATGTTACTGTTTATTTTCGTGTACAGCCTGGCGTGTTAGGCTTTTGTGGAGGTGTACATTATATTCTTAGTTTCATAGCTGGGCATGCCGCTCCTTACTTGATTTGTAAACTTTGTTAACGTTAGCATATATTCGTTGTTTCAGATGTAGGATGGGATAATTAGTTAGGTTTGATAAATTTTTTGTTAAATGTTTTTCATGTTAATGTAGGAAATTAACAATGATATGTTAGAGATATTGTTTGAAAATTGTGAATAGGGTACGTTCTGTATAAAATGTTAGTTTACCCTTTCGTCCTGTTGTTAAGTATAGTATTTTGTTAATGTTGACTGTTTATTCACGTTTAACGTATGTTAGGTTTGATGTTATACTATTATAAACCTCTTTGTTGCATCAGGTTGTTTAAGTTAGCTTTATTGATATAAACTTTGTTACGAGTGTCCTCCTAGTTATTGTTTACCTGAAGTATAAATAAGAAACTTATTTTTATGCTATGTTTATTCCAAAATGAATTATATATTCGAAATATGACTTGAATCAGAAAAAATAGATCAAATAGATCAATCAATTAGATCAATAAGATGCAAGGTTGGACGGGAGGGGAGGGGATGGGTGGCTCTGAATTACTGATCACTGGATTTTGCCAATTTTTAGGGATTTAACATAACACAAATTTTGTTAGTGTTTATACAGTATGAAAGCGTTGAATTTGTAGTAACAATTAAAATGTTAAAGTAACACTAAACAAAAGATATAATACAGGATGTGATATGTTATACAAATATAGACCTGATATCTCCCGTCATAGATATCAAAAGGTCACGGTGGGAGGGTGGGGAGGGGTGGTTTGATTTAATGATTTACAGCTTTTGGGTGTGTAAAACCTCCTTTTTCCGTTATGGCACACTTCACTATTTTTTTTTGTTTAAAAGTTAATAGATAAAATAAAAGAATTTTTTTTTAATTTTTGGTGTTTATATTTTTTTGTATTTTAATTTATAAATTTTTTTTTCTTTCTTTGGGTTTATCAGAGGTGATACATTATAAGAAAGTGTTCTTACTACTATTTATACATGCTTCAATATTCCAAAGTTTTAATAGGCAAGACCCCTTGTCACGCCTAGGAGGGTGGTGGTCATTTGTACTCTTCTGCATCGATGTTAGCATTGTTGAGATAAAAAGGGTGCTGTACTACTAAATATCAGTTTCATCTTTTCTTTGGTCAATATTCAAGATGGAATTAGCATTTTGGAAGTCCCCATCACCTAGAGGGCCGCGGTGTCATTTAACCTCTTCTACAAAATAAACATCAAGTTGTTCATTGATAAGTAAGGACTGTATGCCACAGTTTCCCTGCGTTCAATATGTTAATAATTAATGTTTTAGGGCAAACAGTCCATCACCTACACTCTATGATATTCTCTTTTAACATCTTCATGTAAAAGTTGTTACATTATAATATAGGAAAGGCACTGTCCCTACCCCCCCAATTTACAATCGTTTTGCTGTCATATTTCCAAAGTATTTATGGGGCACCCAGCCCACCGTCCACCTCAAAGGGCGTAGTGTCATTTTTTACCGTTCCCATATTCTGTATAGGCTGATTAACAATCATCGAAATGGCCTATCAGAAAAAGGACTTTAGCATCACACAAGTTTCATTTGGTTCTATTAACTGGTTTGTCAATATTTTCTACCCATGTTTGGGCCAGTAACCATTTTTCCACTACCTCTACCCTTGATGGGGTAGCCACACGCGAGTAATTTTTACACCTTCTTCTTACACGAAAGTTATTGGTGTCCTTTTATATAGAGAAGGAGGTGTATGTTGTCCAGAGTATTCAATCTTATCGTATAATTCTATGCAATATTACTAAGGTTTTGGGGGGTCAGCATCCCCCATGTGGGTTTCCCGGGAATCGTCAGATTTTCATACCTTTTCTACAATATACGATTATAAATGACATTTATTATGAGAGTGTTCACAGGAGTGAGGAGGAATCTTACCCTAGGAGTGTTTCAATCGTTTCTACCGGCGTTCATATTCTAGGTTTGGGGGGGGCCAGCAATATCCGAATGGGGTGCCTTTCGGCATCATTTTTAAGGGTCACCTGCCTACTAGCGATTATACCTTATATAGAAGAAAACTTATATCAAATTTTATCGTTCTACGTCAATATCCAAGTTTTGGAAAGCACATTCCATACATACCATGTGGCGTAGTGGTCATTTTAACCTCATTGCGCTACAACGGGTGTACCTTTATTATTAAGTAAGGCTCATTTAACGAGTTTCACAATCCATTTCTAAGGTTTTTGGGGGGCTAGCATCCACTCTTGGGATAATCCTAGGTCATTTTCATCTCGTTCTACAAGCGTTAGGTATATCTATAGAAAAAAGGTGCAATGATCCTGAGTTTCATTGTTCTAAGTTGGCTATGATTCAAGTTTGGGGCACAGACCCAAACCAAATGGGGGCGTAGTGTGCTTTTAAACCTGCCTTCTTTGCATACGAGGGTACCTTATAAGAGGGTATATTACCAGTTATTTGGTTTAAAATCAAATTCTTACAGTCAATATAATATTCTTGTTTGGTGAGGTTATGCAACCCCCCAAAGGGGGTGTCTAGCGGCCCCTCATTTTTAATACCTCTTCTAAACAAAGAGGGGTTACCCTTAAGTAAGAAGGTAGCAATACGGGAGTTTCATTTGTTTATAATACGCCTAATTCAAAAGGTTTTGGGCACAACCCCAACATCAATGGAGGGGCAAAATAGGTGGGTCATTAACTACCCTTCTACAACGAAGGTACCTTATAAAAAAGGTGGGTGAACTTCAGGAGTACTCTTAGAGTTTCATCGAGTTCTTCTAAATGGATACGTTCAATATTGCCTAGGTATATTTTGGTGGGGCTTCAGCATCCCTTATGGGGTGCCCACGGTCATTTTCAACACCTAATATATATATATCCACTACTATATATATATAATTATGATATATATATATACTTATATATATATATGTTATTATAT
>JABUQX010112107.1:5000-40867 GCA_015478945.1 Trachelipus rathkii | reverse complement strand
TATAACTATATATATATTAATATAATATTATTTATATAATAGTATATTTATAATATATATATCAATTATATATATATAAATATAAAATATATATATATAGACTAATCATATTCGAGCTTTGCACAATCTATTAAATAATTGACTATCTAGGGTGGGACAGGGAACCAACTAAATGCCTCCCACCAAACCTATTTCCCCAACCTTGCCCTTAATGAAAGATGGATTTTTTTTCTTCAGGAAGTAAGTCCATTGTACCTTTTTTTTTTTTTTTTTGCTCTAGTTTTATTGAACCTTAAGAAGTTGTGCTTGATGAGTAGCATCAATTTTTCTGCCTTTTATGCTGAGAGTCTGTTTCTCCTTTCATAATATTAGCCCAGCATGCTAAATACTCTCTCACTTGCAAACACTAGTATGCGGACAGCCGAGTATTACTTTGCAAGTCTACTCACGTGTGGTAAATTTTGTTTAACTTTCCACAACTTCTATAGGTCACATTTGTATCTAAGTCAGTTTTTCTTAGCGCTAGTTCTTCAACACCTTTCACTCCATCTTCTTGTAATGCGTGAGTTTCTTCACTCGCTATGGTATGTAGAAAATCTTCCTAGTGCAATCATGATTATCGATTACTGCGAAGGTGTTGTTCTGTAGATTTTGAATATCTACATGGTTGGCGAATTAATAAGCTGTTCGGATGAAGTTTCCAATAGCAACAAAGAAAAAAAATACTAAATCTTGTTCTTAAAATTATCGTTACAAAAAAACTTGCTTGATAACGGGAATCTAAGTAATTTGCAATCGTTAATTTCCACAGAACCAAAAGCGTTTTTCCTAGCTCTAGTTTTATACATCTCATTTCTTTAAAACCGTCATATATTCATTTGTAGATGAGTTCAAAATGCTCCTTTGCGTTTGACATAATAGTATTACATCGGAGACAGAGCTGTAGAGTCTTAGGATTTATTTTAGTAATTTCTTCAAATGGTTTCAATAGCACTGCAGTGCTATAATGAGTGCATTTCCCGTAAGATGTTAACTTGGATACGAATGGCAGACGTACAAGCAAGAGTAATCTTGAAGCAAAATACCATTCTCCTATCCATATGTAAGTTCCAGCGAGTGGAACTTCTTTGATACAAGTAAATATGGTAAATCAAGACAGTTTTTGAATGCCTTTCAACTCATTTTCAAATTTTATTATCATCAAGTATATTATATAAAATCTTATCCAAATCTGACAAAAATAACGCAAAGGCGGTATTGCGGAGTGCGGAATCGGTACGGGCGTCATAATGTGCGACTGCTAAGCGAATTGCGGTGCGGTATTGTTTACCTGCATCACATAATAGATTATATATAATTATATATATTTTATATATATATATATATATAATATTTATAATATATATAATATATATTATATAATTATATATAATATAGAACATATCTTTACCCCAAAGTGGTTGGGTTTGAACCCTTACCTTTTAGGATGGTAAACAATGAGTGTTACCCCTAGACCTCATGAGTAAAAGAGAGACCGCACTTTCCTCTGAAACTACTCCTTTCAGAGATAAGTATCAGTCCATTCAGAGGGAAGTGACCTGTTCTCCCATTTATCTCATCCGTGGTCACAGGGTAAACACCTTAGGTTTAACATCAACAAGGGTAGATTGCACCCCACTATAGTGACATTAGTTCTGTACACGATAGAATGATAGCGAGTAAATGATTACCTTATTTTACTTTTACAGTTTATCAACCAACACTCACGGCAGAGCACCCTATATATATAATATATATAATAAAGATAGTATATATAATTAATATTATATAATATATATATTAATATATTTAGATATATAATATAATATCTAATAATTTTATACTTAGCAATATATATTTCGTGAGACCTTTTTTGAGGACCGATCATTGGTGTTAAAATAATTTGGTTTTTAATTATTTTCTTTCTTGATCATCATTCAGTGCTGGTTCTCAAAACTCATCAATGGTGCCAATGCCGTGTTTTCTATTTTTTTAAGCAATTATTGAAATAAAATCATATAAAAATTAAAATAAAATTACATTAAGTGAGGTTATAATACGTTAAGTAAGGTGAGGTTATGTTACGTATTTTACTTAGATTCTAAACTTTAAAGATAATTTTCTTTAATTCATAAATGTATTACAACTGTTTGAAGCGACTGGCAACTTAATCTTTATGTATTGTTGAAAAAACAAAAAAACTTCAAAATGGAAAAATACAAAAATTTTAAGTATAAAAATACTCATTCGTTTAAAGATAACCTACTGAATAGGCCATATTTAATTAAATTATATATAATATATAATAAATATAAGATCCTAATATAAATTTATATATATATGATATATTAATATATTATATATATACTATATATTATATATATAATTTATTAAGATATATATAGTATATATATAGTATATATATAGTCGAGCAATTTTAATTTACTTCTTTAGAAATGTTAATAATCGTACTAAAAATTCTAGTGAACAAAGTATTATTATTATTATATTATTATTATTAATTATTATATTCTTATTATCATTATTATTATTATTATTTTGCTTAATCTAGATTATTGTTGGTTTTTTGAGAATTTGATAGTTATGCAATTTTAAATATTCTTTTTATGATCATCATATGATTATTATTATATTATTATATATATATTATTAATTTAATTATGATTTTATTTATTATTATATTATGAATTTTTTTTTTATATATAATTATTTATTATGATGTATTATTATATATATTATATATTATAATTATTATTATATTATATATATTATTATTCTAATTATTTTTAAAGTATTTAATATTTTATTATTATAATTATAATATTAATTTTTTATCTATTTATTTTATATTATATAGATTATTATATTTATTATTTAGTATTGATATTTAATATAATATATTATTAATTATTATTATTAATTATTATTGATATTATTATATATATAATATTAATTATATTATATTTCTATTATGATTATTATAATAGATGCTCCTATCATAATTATTTTAATTAACTCATTTGCACTGCATCGACTATGACCCAAAAATAATTTTCAGATAAGTATGAGGCACTTTATATATTAGTTACTATAGTCGTTATTCGTCCTTAAACTCGGACATCTTTTCAGAGTTTCATGCTCACAATGATTAATATTTTACAATTAAGTTATAAATTGTTTAAATTAGGTAGCATTTCATATTCTATATTTAATCTAAAGAGACATTATTTTAAATTTATGTCCAATGTCATGGTATGATGATCTTAATGTGGTACTTCAACTATTTTGTTTCGCTTGCTTTTTGAGGAGTGTAAAATTTAAATGACTGAATAATATAGTAATAATTTGTCTTTTCATGCCCAGTGAATAAATTCTGCATAATTTGCAGGTTTAATCGGGCTCGATATATATGTAATATTTGTTAGTATTACAAATATGTAATCAATATACGTCGGAATACAGTCTCAACATTTTAGAACTGAAATAAATAATGTAGTAGGTCCTGTAAAAGCAGAAAAAATTTTTGTTGCTGAAACTAATGAAAGTAGTATTATAGGCTGGTAGATTAATGATTATGTAATGCGCGTAGATTTCCTCTTTATCGAATCTTTTTTATTAAAAGTTTAAAATAAATTAAATACTTCAGAGAAATTTGTTCCGTTGTACCGTTTTTGTTTTTTATAGTATTACAACTAATATGAAATGCCTAAAAATATCAACATTTAATAATCTTAAATATTGAGGAAAAATTCATTCATTAGTTTTAGAATTTAAAGCTCGAAGACGTCAGGTTTACGTACGAACGGCATAACTATTAATATAATTGCAAATTATTTCTAATAGTTTTAAGAAAATTACTGGACATTTCCGTTCTCTTAGATGAGATTAAAAATGAAGTAGAGGCATGTTAAAAACAAAGAAGTAATAATTATATTTATTATATTATTATCTATTATTATATTATTATATTTTATATGAATATTATTAATTTTTATTTTATTATATTATCTTATATTATATAATTATCTGTGATATTATTGTATTAATATTATTATTTTATTATTATTCATAACGATTCCACTGTCATAAATTCTTACTCTGTCTAATATATATTCTCAGAAACTTTAAGAGCTCCAAATAATACATTAATTACGAAATTCAACCTATTATTCGCGACTTATATTACGTAATTACGTGAAAACTACTTAATATTATAATAATATATAGATAATAATTTAAATTTTTATATAATTTGGTAATTTTGAGAAAAATTCAAACTAAAATAATCTCTAATATATATATTATATATATAAAATATATATATATAATATATTTATATTATAATATATTCTATTATATATTATACATATATAATATATAATATTATTAAATATATATATATATATATATATATATAGTATAATATATAATATATATTAGATATATATATTATATACATATATTAATATAATATATAATACTATAATATTATTTCATATAATTTATATAGATATATATACTTTATCTAATATATATATAGAATATAATATATAATATATTAATATATATTATATATATATATATATATATAATCTTATATATATAATATATATATATATAACTATATATATTATATATAATAGAATTATTATATATATTAATATATATATAATATTATATAATAGTACTACATATATATAATATTATATATTATATATATATATATATATTTAATATATATATATATAAAAATAAATAATATATTATATATATATATATAATATATATATATAGATTAAATATAGATATATATATTATAATTAGTATATTAAATATATATATATATAATATATACTATATATAAATATATACTATAATAATAAATATATATATATATATAATATATATATCAATATATATATAATATATTATATAATATATTAATATATTAATATATATATATTATATATAGATATATATAATATATTATTATTATAATATATTAATAATATTATATTATATTATATACAATATAATATATAATACTTAATATATATAAATTATTATATATATATATAATATATATTATATATATATTAGATATATATATAGTAATATATATATACTATAATAAATATATACTATATATATATATATTTATAGTTAAATAATATAATATAATTATATATATATATATATATATATAATTATAATTATAATATATATATTAAGTATATACTATAACATATATATATATTAATATTATATATATATTATATATATATCTTATATGATAGTATATATATATAATACTATATATATATATAGTAGATAATATAATAATATATATATAATATTATATTATAACTAATATATATATATATAATTAATATCACTATATTATATATATTAATATATGATATATATATATATATATATATAGTATATTATATATATATATATATAATATTAAAGTATAATATATATAATAATATATGTATTATATAAAATATATATATATAATATATTATACATAGATATAATATATATATAATTATTATATATAATATATATATTAATAATATATATTATATATATTATCTATATAATATATATATTATATATATTAATTATATATATAATAATATTATATATAAATTATAATATATTACTTATCAAGATATGTTATACTCTAATTTTTATGACTTATTGTATTGTATTTCCATATCATGCTTTTATTTCTATATCCTTTAATTTAACTCCAAAAAAATCTTCCCGGTTCGTTTCAATTTGTTGAATGATGTGGAGCACCATATTCACGACTATCTTCGCCATAACTTTACAATATAATAAATATTAAAAATTGATGCAATTGTAATTAATATTATATATATTATGATTATATATGATTATATATCATTATTTATTATTTATTATTATATTATTTTTATTTATTTTTATTTTTTATTATTATTATTATTATGATTATTATTATATTATTATATTATATTATTTTATCGGTCGTTATATTATTGGGATGACTGGATGGAGTACTAGGTTTTATTACAAATGTCGGGCAGTTCTTCCGCCGGGAAAAGCACGGGCGAACGATAGCGAGCGCAGCGAGCGAAGGATCCAAACCGGCTGTGGTCTGCCCTGTTCATCTGGCGAACGTATCGAGCTATCGACCTTGCCGCCAGCCGAGCGTATCTACGGAGTGAGCCTTGCCGCCAATGCCGCGAGGCTAGCGAGCGGTAGCCTTGCCACCAAGGCGCGGAGCGCAGCGAGCTCAATGACAAGCTTGCTCCGTAGAGCAAGGAATGCTAGCATCGGCTTGTATCATATTATTTATTTTATTATTATTTATTATTATTATAATATAATTATATTATTATATGATTATATATTATTATTATTATTCTTTTGATGAATTATTTGATGCTTTTCAGCCCCTGAAAGTATATCTTTCTAGAGAAGAAATTTTCTTTACATTATTCTAGAAAAAAAGTATGATTTAATATAGTACCGGTTTCGTCCGTTAACTTCGGACATTTCAGGAATACTTTTATTTTAGATTTTTACAATTTTGATAATATAAAATATCTTTAAAACTAAATAACAAAATAAATAAATAAATTAATTTTTAAAGTTAGAAAATACCTACGTTGACTTTTTGGTATTAAAAAATTTAAAAAAATCTACTCATTATATGTTATATTTATTACTGGCTGTTTTATGTTTCCCAGAGCAATGTCCGAGGCAATTCATAAAAATCTTTTTTCTTGTTATGAAAGAGAAGCTTTCTTTTATGTTATCGGTATTTTTGTAACTCTTCTTAAATGTTTGAAATACTTTACTCGACTTATATTTTTATATTATAATTGATTATTATTATTATTTATATTATATATTATGTATTATTATATTTTTATTTTCGTTATTATTATTATATTATATATTATTATTATATATTATTATTATATTAATTTATTATTATATATTATTATTAATTTTATATATTTTATAATATTTATTATTATTTTCATTATTATTATTAATTTTATTATTTCATTATAAAATATTATCTATATAACTTAATTATTATATTATATTATTATTACTTATTATTTTATTATATATTGTAGCAGAAGAAATAAGGTAACTCCCAAGTCCCAACACTATCTGATTATATTATTATTTCTGGTGTTATTTATGTTTTTATTCTTACTCTGTTTATTCCTACTCTTCCTATCCTCAATTTTCAGGAAAATTACTATACGTATACTATATAATTATATTTATATATAATATATATGTATATAATAATAATATATATATATTATATATATATATATATATATATATATATAGATATAAAACAATTATATAACACTTCCACTATTAGAATATTATAATCAAGAGTTAAATATACTTGTTTTCTTTTATATCAATTTTTTAAGATTTTTCAAATAAACAAGAAAAATAAATTATGCAATCTTTTTTTTTCTCAAGATTTTTTATTCTCATTAAAATATTTCATTAAAAAGTAAAATACACAACAGTATTAATAATAATGCCATTAATTTCTGCATAGCCGAATCTTCCCTCTTAGATCTGGTCGACACCATTTGATAATCTCTCTAACTCCCGTCATTTCTTACAAAATATTCAAAAGTCTTCTTTGGCAATTCTTTTTTAATGATTGTTCTTCTTTTCTCTTTTTTTTAATATTCTTTCTATGTAAAATCAACATTAGAATATTATTGAGATAGCACTATTTATAGTAATAATACCCTAAATTTTTAAGTTAATTTTATTATAATAAATAAACTTTGATGCTCACCGCTTATTATCTATCCTTCTAGACTGTGATCTCATAGATCACTCCATCAATCTGAACTGTTAGAATATTAGTTATTAGTTCACGTTTAGAACGTATCGCTCATAAGACGATCTCATCGATCACACCGAGTAGGAGAAATAATCAAAGAAAACAAAAATTTCACAACTTAGCACTGTATGTTTACTGCAAAGAATAAAGATCTTCTAAGCAAGCAACCTATTATATTCTAGATATATACTATATATATTTTATATATTTATATATTATTATATATATAGTATTATATATATATATAATATTATATATATATATAGATTAAATATAGCAGAAATGATGTAAAAATACATAACAGATACTGATTTAAGACAGTAAACAACATCAACATAATTAAAAATAAAACATTTAAAGAATATTATATATTGCTGATTAAGTAAACATCTGCTTCAAGAGGAAGCAAATTACATATATTGCATATAAATGTAAAATAATATGACTAATGATAAAACAAGTAGAAACTATATTAAAAAACAGAAACAAACTGCTTTGAGACGAACATATCCACATTATAATTTAAAAAAAACTTAAATCAGACTGGAAAGTCTTGCTAGCCTTTGTGCTTCGATATATCTTTCTTTCCTTTTTCATCTTTCTTCTTCTCTAGAACATACATATGGTAAAATCAATACTAGGACTATTTGAAATTACTTATAAATGCTGACAATACATCTGAAACGTAATTCCTGTGCCAAACTTCATACTTAACTTTGATATCTATCCCTAGAACGGTTATTCGTTTAAAGGCGTATTCATCGATCACATTTAGTAGAAAAAAAAATCCAAAACAAAATTTCCAAAACTTTTAGCCACTATGATGTTTGTGCTCATAAAAAACAGATCTAGTGAGCAATACTCATATTCACATTAAATAAGTAAAAAATATAATAATGTTTCAATCTCCCCAAACACTTAAAAAATACAAAAAACAGATCTGTTTAGACAATCACAATCCACCAAATAGTATTAACACAATAATACTTAACAGGACTAGGCCTTATTGGATGTCAAGTCTTTTGCTAGTATGGTCTGAAGCTCATTTTTCTTCTCTTTATAGACACACACACCACACACACACACACACACACACAATAAATATATAATATATATATCATATATTGTATATATAATATATATACATATTATATTATATATAATTTAATATATAATATATATATTTATATACTATATAAATATATATATAATATATTTATATTAATATATATAAATATATATATATATACTAATTATATTATATATATATACTATTATATATATATATAATTATATCTATATATATATTATATATAATATATATGTAATATATAATATATATATATAATATTATATATATATATATATAGTATATAAGTATATATATATATAATATATATATTAAGAATATGATATATATATTATAATAATATATATATACTACTATATATATCATAATTTATATATATATATATATATATATATTATATATATAATTATATATATATATATATATAATAAAATCAAACATATTTTTGGCTGGCCGTTCGAGGAGACAAGGAAGTGTAGAAACGTAATGCCTTGGGTTTCCCACCTCCGCTTTCAATATTTTATTGATTTAAAGATTTATTTTTCTCATTTTTCTTTTTTACCATCTTCTATTTAGTGTTACTTTACTCAATATATATATATACTAGTTCATATTATAATATTATATATATAATATATATTATATAAGTATTATATATATATTATATATATATAATATACTATATATATATATACTTATATATTATATATATATTATATTATATATCATCACCTTCTTTCCCCAAGACAAACAGAAATGTAGTAGAAGATTATGACACAAGTCTTAAGAAACCAGTTATATTATAATATATATATATAATATTATATTATATATTATAATCATATATACTTATATATTGTATAATATATATATATACTATATATATATATATAATTATATATAATATATATTATTATATATAATATATAATAAATAATATATATATATATATAATATATATATATAAATATATATTATAATATAATTATATATATATATATTAATATATATATATATATATTATATATATAATATATATATATTTATATATTAAATATAATATTATTATAAGTATATATAGTATTATATATAAACCTTAATTCTGAAAAACACGCAGTAAACCAGTTATATCAGTAAAACTCCCTATTAAAATGATAAAATTATTTATAATATACACCAGTCCAATTATAAAACAATACATTCCCCATTCCCCTTGTAATTTTAATCAGTATTGTTTTATAATTGACTTATGTATTATATTTAAGTAATTTTTCACAAATAAGAACTGTCTGCTATCATATATATATATATAATATATATAATATATAATTAATTATATATAGTATTATAATATATAAATATTATATATATTATATATATATAATTATATATATATAATATATATATATATATATATTATATATATAAAGGGAAGGGAAGATTATTTATTTACAGGTGTCTTAATGGAAATAAATATGGTATAATAGCTGCAATTTCCTCCAATTCAAACTCCATGAATCAGATTAAAAAATTAATAGTAAAAATTTCTACATTTCAGTCAAAAAAAAAATCAGGTTAATCATAAATTAATATATATTTATTATTAAAGAATAACAAATAGTTTTTATTTATCTTGCCAATTTAAGAATCTACGATTTGTTTGCTTATTGATATATTTTTATTCAAAAATTAAATAAATACTGTAAATAATTAAATAAATAAGTAAATTAAAATAATTAGCTAATAAAATATAAAAAAATTTCACCCAAAAATTATATATTTTATTTATATAATACTTGTTAATTTGATATCAGGTTATGTATCTTATAATACAACAATAGTTTTTATTATAATTTATACATCGACCCTGAATGGAGTGATACCAGTCAATACAGTAAACACAAAACAGAAAAAAATTCATTTGTTGATGTATATTCCATTGCATCGATGCTTTCAAATAACGGGTAGTCACTAAATAGTTGAACAAGGTTTTAAATCCCTTAGAGAAAGAAAATGCTTCATTGCTGACATTCAAAGGTTTCCAATACGAAAGATTAGTTTCAGTGTATGAGTTCTATAATGTAAAAAATTTACATACATACTATATAAATATATATTATATTAATATATATAGTATTTGATATATATATATAATAGATATATATATATATATATATAAATATATATATTATATATAATATAAATATATTTACTATATATATATAATATTATATATATATAAATTATATTTTAAATTCTACATCCGTATATAATATTTAGATGAAGATGCGGATATATATATATAAATAATATATATTATCTATATATATATATTAAATATTTAATGATAGATGATATATAGCTACATTATATAATATGTATATATATATATATATTATAATAATATGCGGTATATTACTACATTAATAGATATGTATACAATATATATATATATATAATTATATATAGATTATTAATTGGATTATCAGGATCAAGATTTTGAACTCTGCAGAAAAGAAGTACATTGTATCATTTTTCAATATATTTAATTTTCGTAAAATTTATTAATTAAGAAATCCTTAATACTTTAATTAAGCTTTTGTGGAGTGAAATGCTATTTTTTTTTCTTCTTTTAACAGGAAAATTAATTTCGTGGGGAAAATCGTTCGCTTTCATCCATTTTTTAATTTCTTGGATACTGTAAAAGTATATAAATATAAGTTAATTAGTTCTCACGCTGGTTCTATCTCTCGTTAGAAATTCTCGTTGGAAGACTTCGTGTCTGTGGAATCTCTCATACAAAAATTAATTATCAAGAAGCCTTGTGGTCTGTGGAGAATATTACATTTGGATAATCCTACCTGAGGGAACTCGTAGTTAGAGAAATATCAGAATGCACTAGATTCACTTGAGGAGAAATACTTAAATTTTTAGAAGAACTACGTTGGAAGTGACCTGTAATCACTTGATGAAGATTATATCAGTAGTGGCTCATGATCTTATGAAGAGAACAACTTTGGAGCGACTTGAAATCGCCTTGAGAAATAATTACCTTTGAAGAACTTCTACTCATTAAGAAGATATAATCTTTGAACGTGACTGAGGTCACCCAGATAATTGAACGCAACAGAGTTATTTATTAAAAACAATTCTTTTACAGAGCGACAAAAGTAAGGACTATGTTAAGTGTGTGAGAGTCTACTCAGGGACATAACAATGTTTGCGAATAAGAAGATAATTTATATTGAAGATACTTCTGTATCCAAGATTGAAATCGTGAGCGGATTATTTACCTGGCAGGTTCGTCACAAGTGGCCGATACCGACCCCTTGTGGTCGATAGATTTTAAAGGGTCATTCATGCCGAGGGCCCCAAGGAATCGATAAAATACCAAAGAGGATCAATTAAACTGTCTAGAAAAAAAAAGTTTCCTTTGACTCATTCATTATAATATATAATATATATATATAGAATATATATATAAATATATATATATATATATATAATATATATATTATTATATATATATAATATATATAATATATAAAATATTATCATATATATATATATATTTTGATAACTTCTGCAATGCACGCAGTGAATATACGTATTGATAATTTAATTATATTATCCAGAACAAAACAAAAAATTTTTTTTCAAGGAAAATGTCTAATTTCACAGTTAAATACAAATTCAAATTTTTAGCAATAAAGCATAATAATTTAAATTAAAAGAGAAAAAGCTGAGATTTCCTTCTAGCTTTCGCACCCGTTGGCGGTATGCATCCTCAGGAACTTTTTCTTTTTTTTTTTGGTTTGTTTTGAGAGCGACCTCACCAACGAAGGGCAAATGCCGTCCCTCCAGGCAGACCAAAAAACTGCCCTTAGCTTACCACTGAGCTCAAGTGCAAGGACCCACCTGCAACGAGAGCCGTGATACTCCCCTCAGATAACTGATAGTGAATGATTGAAGAGATCCAAATTTAACCTCTCTTCCTTATTTGCAACCTAGTGTTGATAGCTAAGTAAGTTTCAAAAAATCTGAGATTTATAATCGACTTCAGGATTTTGGTAGTTTGTCGATCTTTTTATATAGAAATAGTGATTATGTCTTTGATGACAGCGCATCAAGATGGAAATGCAAATTGGTGTAGAGATATTTTTTAATTAAGAATGATGATGGAAAAGTCTTGGAGGTGCCAGGTACCATAAATGATTTGCGAATTTCTTCATGCAGTTAAAGATGAACCAATTTAATACATTTCTTAGGTCATAAGAAACTGATCTAATCTAATATCTAAGTTGTTTGTTCGCCAATATAGCAACTTCCGCAATCTCTTACATGGAATGCATTATACCAGATTTGATATTGTATGATTATTTTTAGTTAGGGTAGCTTTAGTGTTCAGTAGTTAGATTTTAGTTTTAATATCAGGAGGTATATATTTTTACTTTGATTGAGTGTTTAAATTGGAAATTGGTAATATGTTTTTAAAGTTATTATTATTTTGTTTCTGAATTTAAGTATCTATTTTTGGCTAGTTTAATTGCTTCATTAATTACGGTTTGATAGAGTGGTTTTTAAAAATATTCATGGTTAAAGCTTTTCTATATGTAAGTATGTTGAATCACAGTTCTAAACACTATTTAAGAACAAATTTGAAAGCACTGCTGCTTTTGTGGATAATCATACGAATCTCAAATCTAATATATGGCCAGCCTCCGAAAGCATCATGTTTTACCTAAAAATTATAACAGCTACAGGAAAAAAATAACATT
Organism: Trachelipus rathkii; assembly: GCA_015478945.1. NCBI lineage: Eukaryota > Metazoa > Arthropoda > Malacostraca > Isopoda > Trachelipodidae > Trachelipus > Trachelipus rathkii. The sequence goes on along the minus strand of JABUQX010112107.1, from coordinate 27,048 downwards.
TTGAATATCAAATGCTAATCAAAAGAAAAACTTCAAAAAAAATTATTTTATTTCTAATATTTTAAAAAACACCTTTAACATACTAGGAAATGTTAATTGCAGCGTACGTGTGATTTGGACTTGAAATCACTGCACTAGCTCACCGAGAGCAAGAGTTATCAATAGTACTTTAATCTTTTACGCTTGAGAAAATAGTTTAATTTTTTCTTTTAATATCCTGTTTCGTTAAGTAAAAATAGAATCTCCATCGTTCTTGTTAACCCGTGTGATATCCTTTAGTTAAAAAGAAAAAAAAATCACATTCAATTTGCGTGCTCACTCGGATTACTCAAGCTTCTTTGTAGCATAATAAACACATGAATATCATAAACTCTTCAACATTTTTAACTATTTCAAATTTTCAAAAAGCAGTTGATTTTTTTTAAATTTCATGGATAAAAATGTCTCCTGATATAAAATTTATTTATTGTCCTGTAAGCTGTGATAGTTTTTAGGTACAGCAGTGCTTTTCGGGAGGCTGACCCAAATCTGGTATATATACTATTCCATGTAAAGATGCGGAAGTTAGGCTACATAGGCCGAAACAAACCTTAATATTAATTAGATCGCATTCTTGACCTACTAAAGGATAAATTGGTCATCTATAACTGCAACATAGAAATTCGCAATCTTTAATCGATCTTTCGTCAACAAATTAATACACAGCTATTCAAAATATAAATACGGAAGCTAACTGAATCATTCTTATAAAAATCTCCAAGAATTTCCAATAATCAAGTAGGCAATCCATCAATAGACAATATAACTAATTCCTATATTAAAAAATTCGACCAAAAACTCTAACAAAATCCCTTGAAGTCGATTTTAATCTCCAGTATTTTGAACTTAACTAGCTACACCACAGGTTGCCAATATAAGAGAGTATAATATTTTGATCCTTCTTCCAAATCATTTCACATCAGTTTCCTGAGGATGCATACCACTACAGTATGCGAAAGCTAGTAGTAAATCTTCATCTCTTTTTTCTTTAATTTAAATATTAACAAATTAAAAATTTAATGTAAAAAAACGTGTATTAAAATCATTCCTTGAAGAATTTTTTTTGTTTTGTGTCGCCTCAAGGGGATTATATATATAATATTTGCTATATATATTATATAATATATATATATAGTATAATTATAATATATATATATATTTAATATATATATATATATATATAATATATATATATATTAGGAACTTTCGCTTTAAAAGGAAAAAAAAAAAAAAAATGGATGTAACGATATATATCGAACGAGCGATGTAATCCGATTTCTTTTCAATTAGCGAAGTTGTTGCTGTAACTTTCATCCAATAACTTTTTTTTATTTATTAGAATCCAAGTAATATCAAGTATAAAAGCGCAATGTATCCACCAGATGAGTCAGGTCTCTCGCCTCACGGGGGATCGATGCCGGGTGGACGTCGTCCCCCCCTTCCAGTAACGTCGCACCGTCGGCTCGTCGGCTAATAATATCTAAAGTCCAAAAAAACATAGAAAAACTAAGAATTATCATATCAAGACACTCCAGTATAGACTCGCATCATCATGCTTTTATATCAAGAGAGTTAAGTACGTTACAGTGTTGGTTAGACGATTTAGGTCTGCTCAGCAATGTTCAGTAAATCGTACATTTTTTGGGGTATCGCGATATTAATCAGGGTAAGTGGGATCTACTCTTAGATAATGGATATCTTCATTATACATTCCAACACGTTTGGCTAACATGATCATGAGATCTATAAATATTATATAAGTACCTGCACATACTACTTAATATACTACGCTTCTGCCTAGCTTCTATTAATATAGACGCTATAATACTCCCTTGTACGTAACTCAGTATCAGAGATATTCGATTCAAGCTCTTATCATAATCTGACGCTTCTCTCAATGACATCACATCCACATTATAACATTTATAAAATCGGTGTACACACTCTCGTGTTCCGCACTTCAAGCCACAAGTAATCTAGCAAGACTCCAATATTGCTTTTTCATCATATGATTCGTTATATGTTAAAGATGTTTGTGTATCTCACCATTATCTAGTACCGTTGAACATATAGACAAAATATTACGAATAGGAGAGGGACACCTGTAGCCTATCTTCTGCTATAGTTTAATTCGTATATAACTCAGTTATGAAAAAATCAGCTTTCTCTGACCTCACAACTCATCCCTATAGTAAGTAGCTTTTTTAGCATTATGGAAAAAAATTCTATCATTGAATATTAAGTCTCCGACATCATTAGTTCCTAAAAAAAAATGATTTGAAGTTTTTGTTAAATACTTGACCTAGGTCGAAAAGGAAAGTTCTCCACACACAATCCCCTCAGAACATTAAGTGTGAATCGTCGCACCTCGAGTAGCTATCTCTGATTTACATGTTAGAAGAAGAATTACAAATTTATAGTCGTATTAATTTCGCATTCACTTGAAAATACGCTCATAAGCTCTGTCTCAGTGAATAGCTCAAATCAGAACAATAAAGAGAAGACGAGTCTGCTACAAAGTGCCGAAGTCGAAGAGGAGTGAGAGTACCTCTAAGCAGAAACTGATAATATAGAAATTCAGAGATGCAGGCACAGAGAATTCGACGATAACGATCGATCAGAAGAAGTAATTCAAGCGGATACTATCATCTATTGTCAAACATCTAGTTACCAATACAACAGGTTAAGCGAAGGACTCCGGTCGCTAAAGATAAATCAGCATGAGACCCTAGACCTAGTATCATTCACTTTTTATAGCAGGTGTATTTTACACATACATACGGGAGGTGAAAGCTTAACCATTTGTTTGCTTTACAATAACCTCGCGTCGAAACACATACGTTGTTTAACTAAGTAAAATTAATTTAATACAAAACCCATTTATAAACTTTAATTAACATTCTATCAACTCTTTTTAGTTGTTCAGTTTTGATTTACGCACTAATAATATATTTAAGAATATATCAACCAAAGCATATAACAACTAAATAACTACCATAAATGTCTTATAATTATCCGCATCACAACACGTATATTTATAGCAAGATATAGATATGTATTTTAATAATATATATATTTAATAAATAAAATATTATTAATGTAAATTAAAAATTAAAACGGGATCAATATCGTATATAGAGATCTAAAACATCACCGTGTTTTTACCCTTAACATATCCCGTAACTTTTGTAAACCGAAGACGTCATTATACAACATTAGTATATAGTGTAATAATTCAAAATTTCTACAACATAATACAGACGAATTGCCTTCTTTCGTCTTTTCGATACCTTATCATGCATTCAAGTAGTGTATTCAATAAGTTATTGTTTTTACATACTATCAGTTTGATGTAGATGATCTATGTAACACAGGAATATAAAGTTCATTGTCCATACGATCCATGAAGCTTTTCATATCATATTCATAGATAAGAATCGTTCCACATCTGACAGTTCAAATAGTCACACATAAATTACATTCAGCAATTTTTAAAGAATTTCATATTATCCCAATATCACTCTTTAAATATAAAAGCTAACCATATCATCTATTACTAGTATACTTATAATACTTATTAGTAAGGCAATAGTGTGAAAAGATATTTAAAACAGACAAAATCAGAATTCAATTTCATTATTCAAACAGATTGCAAATTCTCTACATTTATTCATTTCATTGAACAAAAAACTGTTTTGAAGTTTTCCAAAAATGCACATAGCTGATTTAATCTTATAACTTCGAATATTATATCTTGTTCATTGCGTTTTACTATCATATCTTCCACAAATTCTCTTCTTGCAATTTTAATATCATATATATTTATTATTATTAGAGAGAGAGAGAGAGAGGAGTGTATCGAGAGCTAAAATATTAACTTGTAATGAATAAATTACTGAAACATAGAAGTCTCAAGCCTGTAATTGTTCATATCACAGTTCATTATCTCGATTTTCAGTGAACACATAACTTGGATGATTGTCTAAATGACCAACTGTTCAGAAATAAGCTGAGGGGTAAGAGATGAAGTATTTTAGAGAGCTTATCTTATGAGAGTATGACTTGAATTTGACCGCAGGCAGTCATGTTCTTCCCAGAATGACGGCCAAATAACTACGACTATAAAACGAATATTAGTCATTTCTTAAAGAAATACCATCCAGATAGATGCTAAAATTCAGGCACCGAGCCTTGGAGAGATGATGATGCACGATGATCCGATCTATATATCGATGAAAACATAAGGAAAACAGAGAGCATGTACCGTACCGGAATTTGCTAACACAAGTCTGCAGCTGTGCTAGAGCGTAGTAAGGCAAGGCTCTGTCTATGCATGTATGAGAGCGATTCATGATGAAAATCTTTTCTTTTTCAGGAAAACGAGATGAAAAGATGATGCTAGAGATCTGTAGACAGACAGTAAGATCCTCATGAGATGACAGTTGGAACGTTTGACCTGGGATAGTGACGGGCATGCGATAAAGCGTGGCTCTACAATGACTATAGGGAATTTCAAGTTGCTTCATTTCCGAAATCCTTCCACGCACCCTCTTTATACTACACTGAATTCGCTAGCACCGTTCAAAAGAACATGTACTAATTTCTCGAAGAAAGTTTTTCCGGTTTTTTAAAGCCATCATCATACCAAAAATATTGACTCGCCTCAGTTTTTTCTAATCAAACCCATACATAAAACCTTTTCTACTTGCATAAATGGAGCTGGAACTTACATAAGTACATGCTAACTAACAGTGACAATGACTTTCTGATATTATTTATCGTTCGTGATTCATCTGCCAGATACAGAGAAATATTTACCACAAAGTAAATATTCATCTTGTTTGTCCAAGACTTCACCAATAGAAAGCAATAACTCTGAAGCGGTTAAATTACTAATACATGTCGATCTCTCACTTTGGGCTTTAATCTAGTCCTCAAGAGGTTTGTTGTTTTTTACTAAAATCATATTTCTTGGTATGAAGTATTTCTTCTATAGCAAAAAAAATACGCCCTTCTAACTAATATGAAAACGTTCTCTGTTAAAGTTTTTCTCACTTTCACTTGTTGATTCAATAATGTTTAGGCAGGTGCTTTTAAGCCCTGCAATCTAGCATTTTCCATTGAAATAACCTTAGTGCTTATATGATTTTGAATGTTTTTCCAGTTTTCCTGAACATCCAGTAGTTTTTCTAAAATTATTAAAAGGCACTGATATAAAAACTCCACCTGTTTTTTAAGCACAGTTCACATAGCTTACAAAATGCACAATACTTAGTACGATCAAAGTACAACCACTTGATTTAGTTTCCCACTTTTTTTGATAATTAATTTCGCGTGTTTTTGAGGCAGGAACTATAGATTCGCTTACTATACCTTGCGATTCATCTTTAATAATGACGTATTGTTATTTAAAGTACTTTGTGCTGGCTCTTCAGGACGTCTTTTCTTATTGAAAAATTATATAATTGTTTGCTGCCTGCCCTTTAACAATGATACAACGGTAGGACTATAGCTTACAGTTGCAGCACTTTTAAGCAATTTCAGCTTACACACAGCACATAAACACAATACATAAAGATAAACTAATTAAAAGAAAACATAGCACAAAAAAAAATAATAAATAATATGAGCACAATCCTTTAAAGTAACATAAGTATTAATATATGCTACCACCACCAATTACTCATACAAGATGTACGAGAACAAGTAATGTTATTCTGTAGCTTTTGCATTCAAAAATTATACTTTTACGAGAAAATATAAAAAATTGGAAAGATGTGCAACACTCTCGAAGTCTTACAATACCAACGTAAAAAGGTTTTCATATATAAATATAATTATATAAATATAATAATATATTATATATATATATATATATATAATAATATATTATATATTTATTTATTTATATAATTATCTATATATTATTATATATATATATTAAATTATAATAATAATATATATATATATATATTCGTATGTAAATAGAAATAATATATAGATAATAAATTAGTTATAAAATATCAACTTATTATAATAATTTTTTGTCTATAAAATTTGGAAATCTGGGGGGCCATTTTGATTTCCTGGGGGAAATTCCCCCCCGGCCACCCCCTGAAATAAACCCTGAGGCGAAGGATCAAAAGATATGGAATTTTATAGAGGGTGAAATTGGGCATCCCATCTTTAGGCTCTATTAACAGGGAAGGCCCTCTAGCGTATCACGTTTCCAAAAGAAGACTCGAAGGACTATCGAAAGTTAAAAAACGCTCTACTATTATGCTATAATTTGACAGAGGACGGCTATAGATTATAATTCGGGAGCGCGAAAGTATATAATGATGAAAGGCCTATCCAGTTCATTGATAGATTGAAAAATTATATTTCTCTCATATCGTAAACCTAATAGTGGCTGAGCAGTTCTTAAATACATGTTCCTAAGAAACTCGACCTTTTGAGAGAGAGGAAATATCATAAACCGATATATAGCCCAAGAGCAAGAACATGCCTCTCGCTCATAAACCAAAACTTATGCCGGTAAACTAATTAAAAAGAGAGACGTAAAAAAAAAGAGAATGAATATGTGGAGGATAATTAAACATAAATTTGAAAGCCGGGAAAAAAATCAGTCACATGCTTCAGATGCTGCTAAAAAAGGGACATAAGTTATATGAGTGTGGATTATATACCCCTACAGAAAGGATAACCAATATAAAAATTATAACCAGTCTAGCAATAACTGGAGAGATGGCCCAAAAAGAAGTCGCTGACTGCACAACAGTGTAAACAACAAAAAACACAGCGTAATAAAGATATGTATTCCTGACGCCTTACCAACCATATGAAATCAGAAAACCTGATGTACGCGAAGACGATTTATGAATATGCTCATAAAAATATAGAATTTCTTTAGCTGCGACAGCTGTTCGTTGGATTCGCATGCCGGAGAGTAAAAGCGCAATGGTTAATATTCAAAAAGGAAATCGAGTTGAGTCGACAGTAAAATTAATGGAGTTGTCGGAATGTATTAAGGACACTGGTTTTATAGCTATAGTAAGAAGAAATTATACTTCAGCAGACCAGATACTGGACAAGAGAAGAACTCAGCTACTCGTGATCGTCAACACAATAGAGAGACACCAGTATCTGCAATTGACACGACACACCCTATTTACACCGGGCTGTATATAGAATAGCTCTCGATGACGCCACCTATGATCTAATGATAGTAATATCCCAGGAGCGGAAAGACGTAAGTACGCCGCTGAAGGTCAATAAAGAAGAAAAGTACATATATCGAAATATCGCTCAACACTTATAAAGAAGGATCTTTAAATACGAAAATCAAAGATCCTATACGAAAACAGTCAATACAAGTTATAAGATTGTAATCTTAAAATTAAAGATTTCCGTTGAATAAAAATTACAAGAGAACTTTCAAAATTTGGTGGTGATAAAGAGCTGGCATATATTCAAGACAGATCACCCTTTCAAGGAAGAGTAATAGAATATAGCGTAAATCCAAAACTTGAAAATCAATCGAACCGTGATTCGATAAAGAGATTTTATAGCCAGAAAGTCAAATCGCCATTAGTTATGATATTATTTTGAAAAGGATTCAAGTCTATGCTTTTGCGTATCTCCAGATAATAACATGCGTCCATTAGGGAGACTCAGTAGTAATAAGCAGCTAAAGGAGTCTAACGAAGGACGTTTCAATGACAGATTCACATAATTAGTTTCAGTTTTGCAAACCAACATTGAATCTAAGGAGGTACCTGAAGATAAGTCCCTAGATGAGTCAAAGCGTAAAAATAATCTGAATCCTAGAAAGACTAAAATGAAAGGGAATTTTGTAAAATTAGCTGAAAAGGAAAAAGAAAAGGGAAAGGAAATTTATTCAGAAAATTCTGAACCTCTCAAAGAAAGTTCAGAAGGAATAGAATTTAATCGATCGAAAAGGTTGAACGATTTGGAGTTAGTAAAAAGTAAGCTAGAGAGTAAAAGGGATAAAAAAAAGAGAAAAAAGAACTTGAGAGAAAGTTAGAGGAAGAAGTTAAGAAGCGCAAAAAAAGGATTAGCAATTAAAGGGCTGAAAAATACTGCTCCCAATTATACGATGAGGATAGGAAGGGAGAAAATTAATATTTAGGTTTGAAGAAAAGCCCTGTTTTCCTTCTGAATAGGGGTGTGTGTTATATTAATTGGATTATTATCAGGATCAAGATTTTGAACTCCGCAGAAAAGAAAGGACAGATTGTATTATTTTGAAATATTATTTATTTTCGTAAAATTAATTAATTTAAGAATAATTTTATTTTGAATTATTTTGCTAGAAATATATTTTTGAGGTAAAATTATTTCGTTGGAAAAAGATGCTTAATGTAACTCCACTCATTAACATCTTGGATACTGTGAGAAAGTATAAATATAAGTTAATTAGTTCTCACGCGGGTTTTATCTCTCGTTAGAAATTCTCCGTTGGAAGACTTGGTGTCTGTGGAATCTCCAATACGAAAATTATTATCAGTAGACTTTGTGTCTGTTGGATGAATATTCATTTGGAATAACCTACCTGAGGAACTTCGTATATAGAGAATATCGGAAGTGACTTAAGATCACTTGAGGATAAATTACTTGAAATTATTTGAGAAGAACTACGTTGGAAGTGACCTGTAATCACTTGATGAAGATTATGAGGCTCATGATCTTATGAAGAGAACTACTTTTAACAGGCTTGAAATCGCTTGAGAATAATTACTTTGGAAGAAACTTCTACTCATTTAAGAAGATATAATCTGAACGTGACTTGAGGTCACCAGATAATATTGAACGCAAACAGGAGTTATTATAAAAACAATTCTTTACAGAGCGACTTATAGTTACAAGTGAAGGACTATTGGTTATCAGTTGAAGTCTACTCACGACACTAACAATGTTTGCGAATTAAGATTTATTTATATTTAGAATACTTCTGTATTCAAGATTGAAAATCGTGAAGCGGATTATACCCTAGGCCAGGGGTAGGCAACCTGCGGCTCGCGAGCCACATGCGGCTCGCGAGCCACATGCGCTCTTTGGATGTGAAGACGCTATGAGAGAGAGAGGCTTTTGATTTTCAACGCAAATATATCTATTTAAAAAAACAAACATTTAAAACGATCGTTCTGAAGCATCGAGATGACAGCAGAGATGACAGAGTTTTGCAATTATTACGAGACTGAGCAGAAGTATATTGCAGAAAGACGAGAGAAGAGATAATTAGATGCATTGAGACTGTTATTGGAGACGGCTAGAATAGATGTTAGAAATTCTGATGTAGCAGAGGAGACTTGACAGCCAGCGAGAGCATTCGAGAGGACATCTACAAAAAAGAGTGAAGGAATTTGAAGAATGAAGATCATCTCGATGAATTTGCATTATCTTCGTGATATATAAGCGTGTTAGATCAGATCGCTGTTAATGTTCAGCAGCTTTCTGATGCTTCCGTAGAATAGTCTCTACCGTTTTGCCATGAAATTATACATACACGACAACTATAGATAATCTATAATTATAAGAGACACTTCACTAAATATAAATTAATAATCAGTTGTCTAGTATAAATATACTCTCAGTTGCGGCGTAGTTAGAACGTAGAAGTAAGATAGTCAGACTTCCTCAAAAACAACAACAGCAAGTCATATTCCCTAATGATTATAGTAACTGGAGTATGCAATCTTACATAGTAATGTATAATCTGTCAAGCTTCTCTCCATATAGGTATCACTAGAAATTACAAAAAAAGGCAAATCAAAATTTCACAAGATGTGATGAGTGATAATGCAAACATTGCAGCTATACGCTTGCATCTAAGATACTATATCTGATTTCAATAACAAACCAGAATATCTATTGAATAAAAAATCTCAAAGATTTGCCACATATCGCTAAATACAGTTACTATAGATAGAATCAAGCTTAAAGTTCTTCAAATATGTAACATATTTGAGTTAGTAAGTTTCAACTTTCTTCTAACTACTATAATTCAATTGCTTATATATGGTCTATATGTCGACATAAAAGAAGAACGGTACCACAAGTACCCTTATTTGTCAGTATATATATGGATAATAAACGTTCTGTTCCACAGTAAGAAGATCTCTTAGCTGGAGTCGCTTCACTCTCAGGTAGCATACCTTCTATGCAGGCTGGACGACTATCAGCGCACTGCCGGCAAACACAATGCCCCTGCCACAGAACACTAACATCTGATATTAAATAAATCGCATCAATACCCCACCCACTGAGGAGCCAGACGCTATGACCGCGACACAAAATAACCCCAGCGCGGCAAACACACCACGCATTCTTCCATGAGCAAAATAAACTCACTCATAATGATTCTCATCGTATGACATTCCTACATCAACATCCATACACCAAATAATGCAGCTTGTAGACCCTAGCACATAGATGTCCGTCAGAAAACTCTTGAGTCAATGGAACCTATGCATACTTAATCAGATGTTAACAGCATAGTGTCAAAAGACTTATACCTCGTCGTTTGCAAGAGATTTATAAAACGCAATGGTAGTAGAACTCTAGTATCGACAATTCCTTTTATTCTTCTTCTCCCTTCATCTTTCTCAAGTATCATGTGTTCACTCGAAAGAGCTTTCTAAGATCCACACATTCGGCTAAGCGCCACTTCGTTTAGAACCTTTCTGCTTGTTCTGTCCTATCAGAATCGTAGTACTACATACTTACGCACATGAAATAAGGTTCTCGCTCATAGAATTAGACACAGACTATATATGTGCATAACAATACACTCTATAAAACAATTCATCGTGTATAATGCTTCTACAGCGATCCACATAAATGAGCTGAATCTAAAACTGCATAGCGACACGGGAACACCTTAGTACCCTTACTGATTATAAGAGGGGTACTGAAAATTAATGCTCTCTAATACATCCCATCGAACGTGTTGTTTTTGAAGAAAATAATTCTTTTGCCAGAAGATATTACCAGTCATGAACACGTTGTAGCTACACAACTAACATTACTCTAATTTTCAATTCACTACACGCTCGCTCGAGTATATAGTCATTGGCACCAGTAATACTCGAGTTTTGCACTATCCTGCATTACGATTACGCACTTGTATATATAACTAAAAAATTACAGATAGTACCTATTCTCCTTGCGTGATGATGACCGTCATATGCTAACTCATACCATTCACATAAGCACTCAACTCCACATAGCATATTCAGACGTAATAATCACTCTCTCACAACAAATAGTCATAGCTCGAAGCAACTATTTGTACGAATCTGTCTACGAAGCTTGTCTTCCACTACTCCTGTCACATCCAGTTCATACAGTTGCAAATCGCATACCATACAACGTTATATGCTTTGAGTTGGAGAGCAATTTAATGAGTTGTTGCTAAGCTATCGCTTAGTACTAGACCTTCGCAGGTCCTTCCAGAATGAGGTTACCATATCCTCTCTAAATCCATACAAAAGCTAGCGACAGCCTCCGAGACGCCAGCGCATCGAACGCTTCCGGTCCTTCAATTCTTCAGTCGTCAGGAATCAGTTATTAACTACGTAAAGATTCAGAGTCGAAATTACGTTGGCGCAATTCTATGGGATACAGTTACTCATTATGCATCTGATCTCTCGAGCTTAATCTCTACATCTGTTCCCTTGTAGCCCTTCTTCGTCTTCTGTCTCCCTCGCTCTGTATACATCAAGATCATTCTCACATAAACGCTAAATGTTACGAATAGCATACAATAATACAGATCTAATATTATATACGTCGTGTATGCACATTAAATACCTAAACCTTCACCATTTAGACTATTACGACGAACAACCAATACTATCTATCCTCAACATTCCTTTCTTTGACCTAACACCCAGTCTGAATCAAAACTTCAACAGCCATTTCGCCTTCGACCATTCTGATAATCGTACACTCTCGACCCTCTTAGAAGTATGTATACACTGTAATTTGTTGATTTTTAAGAAGTACAGTTACATATTTACACGACATGTTTCTCTACCATATATAGCAAAGTCAATGCTTAACCATGCTCCATGATACAAATTTACAATTACTTTATTAATATATCATAATATTTTACTACTATATAGTATTGCGATATTTTTATTTATTAGTTTATCATTATAATTGTTTATACTTTGTCATTAGATTAATTTATTTATCATCGAATTCAATCAATTGATACAAAATTTTTCAACTTCGGGGAAAATATTTTGGATTAGATTGCTGAGACCCATTTTAATTCTAAAGATTTTCATCTTATCTGGTTCCTCTTTTGTTTACTTCTACAGTAATATATAATTCTATTTTGATGCATTTCAGTGTTCTCTGCAAAATTGTTTGAAAATCGGTTACTGGGTCCTAATTTTAATGAATTACCGGACCTTTTTTTAGGCACATCAATATATTTCATCTATATATGGTTTCAAATGACATTCAATAAAGGGGGGAAAAAAATTAGAACACTTCGAACTATTGAGCTACTGGTAGGCTTGTTAAATGCTCACATTAGTCTTCTAAAATAAATAATAAAAATAAGAAAAATAAATAATAAAATAAATATGAAAAATAAATAAAAAAATCCAATATTAAAAAAAAGTATGAAAAATAAATGAAAAATTTTAAAAAATAAAAAATAACTAATAAATCAAATATATTATTAAGGAAAATAAGCAAATAAAAGAATTATATAAATTGAAAAATAAATATAAATAAGTTAATAATAAATACAAAAAATAAATAAACAATTAAATAAATAATGAAAAAAAAATTATAAAAAAAATTAAATAAAATATGAGAAATTGAGACGCTAAGACCCCTTCTATAGAACCCTTTTAACTTGACGCTTTTGACTCCGAGCAAGCGCTATTTGAATATTACAATGAGCGCCTTTAAAGCGTTTATATATTATATATTATATAATTCATAGGGTAAGTAGTAGTTGTAAATATGATTGTATCTCGACAACTCATTCATAATTTTTAGTAGTTCATTGTAAGTTAGTAGTTCAATCACAAAGATTTATGTAATGAATGGTATAGTTATACTGCATTCTGGATAAAGTTCTAGGTACTACTATTCTATGTATATAAAGAGTATCTATTCAATTAATATAAATGACGTTATAGATCAGATAATATAATATAATGTGCAGATTCTGAGCTACTCCTTAGAAATACAACGATAGAGTGCGATCTCAAAGTTTAAATGATCTTAAGTAAGTCTTTTGGTGAGGAAGCATTTTATGTGATGTAATACCTATATAAGATAAAATGAATATGATCAATTATGTAATGATATGCTAATCAATCATTATTAATAATTTACTAGTTATATCTAGGCTATGAAAATGAAGCAGATGCGTGTTAAAACGTCTGTTTTAATTACTATTTATTATTTTATAACAATTCATTGATTTTTTGCTGATACCTGTCATCTTGCATCTTAATTGCTTAGCCTATATAAAATATTAATGCATGAAGATCTCATGGAAATGTGCAAAATATGTGATGATTGTGTCTTGCTCGTAATGTACAGCGTTGTAGCGTCTATTGAACTGATTATCATAGACTACTACAACAATATAATACAATGATGAATTCACAAGTGTCTAACGCATGACTGTCTATTTCTTTAAGTGTAACATTCCCGTGCTATGAGCGCACAAATTGAAAATATACATCCTATCTGACTCGTAGAAATAGAAGATAATTAAAGAATAAATAAAAGCAAGAATAATATGACTAAACAATATTAGTAGAATTATACTTACAATAATGACTATTATTTTAATATATCTTATTATAGTCTGTAAAGTATAGTTATAAATTAAGTAGAAATATAGCTATCTAATAAGTACTAGTCAAAATAACAATTTGTGCTGCTATTTATATATATTTCTTATATATCTTGATTCTTGTTATAGTTTTGTAGATGATATGCTGTATCACCATGAATACGAATGTGAATATTATAATTGTAAACAGTGTCTGAAGTATGAATGAAGGGGTAAACTTAAGGGTGGGCAATTACATTACTGTGAAAATGTAATTGTAATTTTTACGACGCTGCATGTTTTGAAAACCATCAATTGTTTAATTATTTTGATAATTATAACTAGTAAGATAAATGAAAAGTTTGAGATTCTTAGAAGCCAGAATGAGTAGAAACTTTTTAGAAGAAAAATGAACATTTTTAAACACAAGACGAACCATTTTCAAAAAGGACACATATTATAATGTTACATATACATTACAGGTTATATTTAGGATATGTTATCATAAATAAAATATATTTATTATTTATCATTTATTAAAAAGATACACTCTCTATCTGGAATCATATCTGGAAACTACCAATTATAATATGATAGTATATATTATTCTCTATTTCCCTATCTGATCTGACTGATAGTAATTCCAATCTGCATCTAATTGATATTCACCTCAAGAAGCAAGAGGATGTTTTATTAAGACTTCCATCATATCAAGGACTTCAGATATCGCAAGTGAATGAGTCGTCTGCAATGACCTATAGATTCATTATTATCATAGAATAGTAGTAGTATTCTCTCGCCAAGAACTAAGCTGAGGGAAAATAACCCTACTTGATAGTGCTTGCATTTACCTATTTATTGTATACATGAGTACCATTTGAGTATAGATTTATATTATAATTTTGTATATATATACTAACATTTATATTATATATATGATATTAGGTATATTCAAAATTCTATAGTTCTATTGTTTTATATAGTTCTATAATTAGTTATTATTTATTATTATATATACTATCCTTCTACATCAAAAATTAACTCTTATTAACCTTTGCAATTAGGTATGCACATTAAATTTCATTTATTTATTTACAAGATCTACATATTCCTCGATTGTTCCTCAAAAGTTATTCTTCAGAACTGGCAAACTTTCTAGGTAAACTGTTTCATCTCTCTGCCTATCAATTTCAACCTTTTCTTCCTGATGGATGTTTACACTCATTCAGCATGAGCCGTGCAAGGGGGGACGGAACCCCTCCCCATCTCGACTCTCCAACTATCTTCCTATCACCTTAACCTCTTGCCAAAGTTTTGGAATCTATCCTTAACAGAAAAAATTAGAAATTTCTTAAATATTTTAATCTTATTTCTGATCGCGAGTGACTTTCGTAAGAACTCTCGACTGGGGAACTTCTTTCTCTTCTATTTGACTCTTGGTCATTTGAACTTTGGTATTTCTTTGAATCTTTCACTGTGGACTTTAATAGAGTTTGCCACTAAGCTTTGATATCAAAACTTGTTTCTTTCAGTATTTATCTTTTTTTCTGACTTCCTTTCCGGCAGTATTATAACAGCAATTGTAAACTTCTCTAGTCTGTCGTCAGGCCTTCATTTCCTCATTTCTGTATTTCTTGGCCGATTTAAATAGCACCGATAATGACAGTTGAACAATGACAACAAGGAATGAAGATGGATTCCAGAAATTATAATTCCTATTTATAAGATGTATGTAATTAATTTTATAATATATATAATATATAATTATATAATATATTATAATAATAAGTAAATTAACATATATTATTATAAATTTATTATTATAAATTAATAATATATTAATATAATATTATTAAATATAATTAATATAATTTCATATAATAATTATATATAAATAATCTATAAATATATATATGATAATTATATAAATTAATTATATAATAATATAATATAATATACATTTAGATAATTATATAGATTAAATAATATTGACATATATATATATAAATATTATTTACTCATCATTCAATCCAGGTAGATGAATGATAAGCATTAATGTTACAGCGCCTACATGTCAGGATAATTTGATAATCCGATAATGCAATACTTATATCACATTTACCACTTAATGCAATGGGATCAATGCTATCATCATCATCGATAACATCAAATTCATCACATCAATAGATGCAATCATATGCAATAAACATCATCTCACCATCAGGTCAACTACATTGACATTTCCCACGAATGTCTCAATAATGTAGTTATCAATTATCACTACATAGGTATAGTCAGTGTTTCTTCACCACTTTATCATCTAAGATGTCGAAATTATATTATCTATATAACATGTCTCTTCATTTCTCTATCTCTCATCCCATCATCATATTAGCATCTCATTGCATCATCATACATCATACCTAATCACTCGATCTCCTATCATCCATCAATGAATCGCATCAATTCATCAGAATACAATAATTTGAGTTCGCTATCATCTGGATGATCAAATCATCATCATACATCACTCATTATCAGAATATATCCGCACACATCAATGAGTACATCACCACCACTCCATAACAAAGTAACAGCGGCCGTTTAGCTCACGTTCTGCTCTACTGTAGTCAGTCCCTACATTTATACATCAGAATTCATTGCATCATAATATCCCATTACAATACCCAAGTGGTTTCCAACTTTGAATGATATATTAAATTTAGATAATTTAAAGAATAACAAGTTAATATAATTCAATAAATAGCGTCCAAAATGCTCATCTTGCCAAATACTCTCTCACTCATCAAAAAATAGGTAAAATAATTTTTCCAAATATATAATAATATTGTCAATATACTAACCTTTCTGATCTTGAAGGCCTTTCTTTTTGTTGGCTGTTTCAGCGCCTGTGAATGTGTCTCTGCGAGTGCCCGTAATATTTCCAAACCACTTCTCACAATATATTCACAGAAAAAGTATTTAATTACGTACCCTAGATTCTATTGTCTTTATTAGTCCGCTCATCGTGGCGTAGTTAGGTCAAGAACTTACGCAATTATTATATCTATAATTGCTACTTATTAGCTACTATTATACAGGTTCTAATCCTCGTATAGGTGATAATTATATATTTACATATTAGGGGTAAATTTTGTATTACTCAATATATCTTTATTTAATACTACTTATAGCTATATGTGGTATGTTATAGAAAATAGATAGTATGAAGCTCATAAGTATTATCATATATCAGTATTCATCAATAATACAATATATATCCCTATACCGGTTTGAATTATGATAAGTATTTAATTTTGAGCACCATATTCGCTACCGTCGCGCGTGCCCCTCTCGTCTAATACGAATCTCAGGTGTTGTGATACATCTCTCCATGACGCTCACGCGACGCATCAATGAAGAGTTACGGAATGTGAGCGCAGGAGAGAGCTATCAAACTGTCGCTTAACACCCTGGCTATTCGCTGGGCTGTCTCAGGATACATTCCCAACCACAGATTAATATGATTAAATCATTGTCTTCACGTTTTCTTCCGTCAAAATTCCGTGAGAGTCTGTCTGATGGAATTTTATTCGCAAGCTCCGGTTCTCCACCGTTCTTCACAGCGCTGGTAGAGACCTATTTTATTTTTGACACAGGAAAATGTTTGCCTGCGAATTGTGGACAACTGTGCTCCTCGAGTCTCCACCGCGGACGTGCTCGAGTACCAATACCAAGTTACCGCGATTGGCTGACTTTTATTTAATTACACATATATACTTTATTTACCATTTTTTGCCCTCGGGCGTCTGTGCGGGTCGCGGGCTCTCAGCACGGCTTACGGCGTGCTGTAGGCTTTCCGCGACGTCTCAGGCCCTTCGGCTCCGGCTTCTGGTCTATTCACATTACAGTATACGGCCCCTATATCCAACACCTCTCTTAAAATTTCTTAGATCGGGGCTTCGCATGGGCGACGATTGAGATATTCCTCTACCTCCCACTTGTTTTGTTGGTTGCTCCAAGATAGCTACGCCATTCCTACATTCGCCGCCTCCGACATTAAAAGAGGGAATTTCTGCCATTCCCACCGAGTGTAGTTGTGCGCACAGGCCGGGAGGAGTCCTGTGATATACCTAGAGTATATCGGTGGGCAGTCGCCATTTCTATACTATTTTCGACGTTAATTCGGAGATGCATTTATCGCTGTTCCCGCCTTTGCGAGTTGACCAGTTGGCTATAGTGGTGGCATTCAAGGCATTGTGCACTACTGTGTCCGTAACTGACTTCACATTTGGGGGCTATCTCTTCATGGTTTATCCCAGTTGAGGGGTGAATTTACTCCAATAGGGGTATTTTGTATGATCCAATTCTTCTACTTTTAATTGTTATTTGCAGTAGTAAATTATTATCGTATTATTAATGTATTCTACGATTTTATTATCGATCATTTTATTTATATTGTATATATAATATTATATATACTTTGATAACATTAAAATATGAAATATATTATAAATTCGAGCTAGAAAATAGTAGATATTTTTAATAAATATAATTAGATAGATATTATATTTGCAATTCAACATTCGCTTTATATTCTCTATCGATATTGTAGATAAATATATTTGAGAATTTATTTTGATTTCTGTTTTACAATCTCTTATAGGTAAGGCATCAGTTAATTATATTTAATGTTGTGATTTAATTATTATATTATAATTTATTAATTGATATCTTTATTTCATTTGTTTAAAATTTCAATTATTTATATTATTTAATACGTAGTTTGTGTCAAGTATTATTTAATATGTAGGATTTAATTATTTAATTTTATTATTATTATATCTTATATTATTATATTTAATATTTAATTTATTATTTTATTAGTTTAATTATTAATTTATTTTATTTATCTATTTATTATTTAATTCTATATTTATTATATATTATTTTATTATTATTTATAATATTTTATATAAATATTATATAATATTATATATAATATTTAATATATTTATTATTTATTTTTATATAATAAATTATGAAAGGGACTTGTTTATTAAATACCAAGCATTATCCCTTTCCAAAAATATATTTTGTTGCCATGTATTTACAAGGAATAAATGTTTTCATATAATTTCATTTGTTTGATATAGTTTCATACTGTATGTAATTATGGAATGTTTTAGTATATTTAAGAATCAATTCTTATCTCTCTAATCACAAGTGCAAAATCATTATGGCAACATGGTAAATGATTACCTGTATAGGAATTGTACTATGAAGTGTATATTTATTAAATTTTGTTATTAATCTGATTTTTCCCCTCAAAATTACAGAAATACTTTAAAATATATATAACTGGAGGGTTATTTAAGTGGCCTTGCTTTTTATTTTTTTATTGTCAACCCTGCTAATAAACCTACATTCTAATGCTGGAGAGAAATATTAAGCAGCAAAAATCCTTGTTTTATATACTATAGATACTAATTTTTTTTATTAATATCCATGGATTACAGATAGTTTTAGGAATCAAGAATTTAACCACAATTTTATATTTAATATTTCTTTATATTATGGATTACAGATAGTTTTAGCAGTTTAGTATTTAATAATAATTAATAAATAAAAAATAATAATTAATAATATAATTAATAATAATAATAATAATAATATATAAATAATAATAATAGATATAATAATAATAATAATAATAATAATACTCATATAATAATAATAAAATAATATAATAATAATATAATAATAATACTAATAATGAATAATAATAATAATAATATATAATAATCATAATAATAATAATAATAATAATAATATAATATTTTAATAATAATAATAATAATAATAATAATAATAATAATAATAATAATAATAATAATAATAATAATAATAATAATAATAATAATAATAATAATAATAAAATAATAATAATAATAATAGAAGCAGTAGTGGTAGTAGTAGTAGTAGTAGTAGTAGTAGTAGTAGTAGTAGTAGTAGTAGTAGTAGTTAAGTAGTGTTCAGTGTTGTAGTAGTTGTAGTAGAAGTAGCAGTAGTAGTAGTAGTGGTAGTAAGTTTGTGTTAATGTAGTAGCAGTTAGCAGTAGTAGTTGTAATTTTCTTTAATTATCTCTAATTCCTCGTTACAAACTACATTTCAAATTTTAAATTTTAGATTAATTAAAAAGTCTTTTTTTTCTTTCCTTTTTTCTTTTTTAAAATAATAGTATTGATATTTCTTCGAATTTTTTCAATGTAATTATACACCTTGTTTAAACTGTGATTAATTAATTAATGTAAAGAGGATTTTCCGATATTTTAAAGCTGAAGCTTAACAGCTGAAGAACAGACATTTCAAATGACTCTTTCCGTTGCCAAGTATGCTAAGAATATTAATGAATACTATGGTAATGTAGGAAATGTTAGTATATTATTTTATATTATAGTATATATATATTATATATATATATATATAATTTATATATTATATATATATATATAATATTATATATATATTATATATATATATATATATATATTATAATAGTATATATATATATATATATATATATATATATATATCATATATATATATCCAAAATTATTTGTTGCGGTCACTACCACTTTCACTGCACTCGAACACAAAATTAGTAAAAAACCACTAATAATAACGAAAAGAAGGGTAAGGAAGGGGAAATGAGAAAAATTGCAACAGTTTAATAGTGCAGATATTAAAGAGTGGGGAGGGCGGAAGGCGTTACGTTATCGAACTCCTCCCTCGTGTCTTCTTCAGACGCCAGCAAAAAAAAAAAAAATTTTAAATGTAAAATGAAATATAGGAGGTCTGGTGTATCTTAGATGGAATTTAGATTATCAGCCCAAAAAGACAAAAAAAATTAGTTCGGGGGAATCAAGTCTGACAAGTAGACCGTGCCTATTGCGAAGGGGGGCCAAAAAAAAAAAAATATTGGTTGGGCGGGGGGTAAAGTGTCGGGGGAGGGAGAGAGGTGGGGAACAATGGGGGGTGACGAGAGAGTATAGAGTTAGTCGAGTATGGAGTGCGAGGATATAAAATTGGGGGGGCAGGAGGGGGAAATTTTACCCTGAGGGGAGTAATTTTCTTATCTTATTAAAATATATATATATATCTATATTATATACATATATATAATATCATAGTATAGTAATAAATCTGTAATCTTAAATATATAATATGTAATTTTTTATATTATATATATATATTATATATTATATATATATATAATATATATTATATATTACTATATATATATATATATATATATATCAGAGGTGGGACCAAACCCACCCGCAACTTTTTTTTTTAGTCCGCAATTCGCAATTCCGCTATTTTGTGGGGGGCATATTCCGACAGTTCGCATTCCCGACAACTTTTTTTCACTGCTTCGACTCAGTTCACGCTAATCTAGCAATTCCGCAATTTCGCAATTTTTCTTTTCGCCAGTTTCGCTATCCGACAACTTCCCGCATTCCGGAAACTTTTTTTTGCTTCGGCCCAGTCGCTAATCGCAAAATTAGCTAATTCTATATCGCTAATATTATTTTTCACTACTGATGTCTACCACAGTCCGCTAACTCTTTATTGAATATTAAAAAAAATATTTCTCCTACATTATACGTCAAATTTTTTTATTTATTTAAATTTTTGTGATTGGACATGTTCGGTTCCGCACACCCCTTCAACAGATTTCAGGTAATAACTTGCTTAATATATATATCGTATACTTAATATTATATTATTAATAGTATATATTAATATATATATATATATAATATATATATATATGATATATATTTATATATATATTATGTAATATAATATAGTAAATGGTATATGATATATAATATTTATATATAATATAATAATATATATAATATATCTATCATCACACTTTCTTTTCACAAGAACTGGGGGTAAGGTTGCAGTAACATTTAGCACGGCAAAAAGAAAAGTAGTAGAGAAAAAAAGAGAAGGAAGAGAAGAAAGTCCAGCCTTACCGCCCCTTTTAACCTACCTATTAGTGAGAACTCGTCGGCAGTCAGAAAATCCACCCTAGAGCATCAGGGGACCGCGCGAAATCATCTCGTCAATGTGGGGTTTTTCCCCTGGGCCAAGCCC